>JAYMTN010000743.1:0-14943 GCA_036897425.1 Erodium trifolium | reverse complement strand
GGGGAGGCAGCCCCAACCAGATCAACACCCCATCTCGACGGGCCATGGTCCTCGCGGCGGTCGTTTATGTTCAACCGCGAGCCATGACCGAACCACGACCGGGTTGTTCGATGCGTTTACTTAACTGCTGGATTCGTTCTACAAATTGTTGTAATATCAATTACTATTGTAGCCATGAGCGCAGTACCACCTAGTTTACCTAAACGGGGGTACGGCCATTATCCTGGCTTGTATCGGGTTCCATCCCGTCTTTGTTGTTTGTTTGGGGTTTTTACCCCGATTGTGTGGGTCTTGATCTTATTTAATCAAATACATAAATTCCATCTTCAAAAAAAAAAGTTAGAATAAGAGATTGAAAGGTTTGGTCGAAATTACTGGTTCGAAATTCTTAAAAATCTAATCACAACGGAGCCCGTTATGTTGGTCCTCAATTGCAGAGAAGATAAATATGTAATCTCTCGACACCTGTTAGCAACAATAACTAGTCGAACGACACATAGGTACAAATGTAGAACTCCTTGTCCTCGATCTTAATCAAACTATTGGAGTAATACTAAGGCTCAATCTGATTGGTGGTAGGGATGTCCGATATTAAACCAATGGTCTCAAGTTTTAGTTCCGCAATCCACAGAGACATGTCCTCCAATAATTTAGATTTTAGACCCACTCAAGACAATAAAACTGACGTCCCTAAACTCATCCAGTTACAAGTATTCAATCAAAAGTGTATATATTTTCAATTATTTGTTTAAAACTTATGATTGATGAACCCCATTCACTTAAAAGTTACAATTTATATATGAGAGCCTCAAAATGTGTATTAAGTGAAGATGCCGAGATATCAACATATTTTATCACGCACATATTGGATTGAGCAATTCGCATTATAAAGACTACACGTGAACCGTTAAAGTATGTGTCACGCATCGAAAGTATGTATGAATTTGCCACTTGAAAAATATATTGGTGGATTCAATTATCGGCTTGAGTTTTTAGGTTGGATTGAGCTTGGGCCTGTGTTAAGGAACCTCCCTTCGATGTCCGAATATGTCACGTGTAAAACCCGCTCGTGTGTTAAACGTAATGATGTCTCCACATATCAGCACAAGAAACGAGTTAATGGTACGTGAAAACACACGTTAACAACCAAACTTTGATAACACATTAAACCCGCACCAATCAAACCAAGCTTACAGAAGGAATTTGTCATTACAGATAAGAGGGTGACGTCATGTATTTGGTTGGCTTCAGTTGCAGGCAACTGCAATAATTCATGATGGATCTCAACATCAGCCTATCTCAGTGTCACCTTCAAAGCCATTTGTATAACTTTTGACAACAACCCAAAGAACCTGAAAGCTTGTAGTAACCAATTACATGGATACACACATATGTAACAAGGACCCTTCACCAAGGCATAATCATATCATGGGATGGGAGGTCAGAGGTTTAGGAGGGTGCCAGCAAGTTGATGAGCCTCGTACAGACATGGAACCATCGTTCACATGAATATAGCTTTCATGATTGATCTAAGGTTGTTTGGTCGGAGCATGACTCACTCACTCTACCCTTCACTATCAATCTTTCAATATCTAGTACTAATTTCTTTGAAAATTAACATTTGATGTTACTTTCAAATGAAATTGCTCTAAAGTAGTCAAGATAAAATTGCTTGAAGTAAATGTGGTATGCAATAGAGAAAAGACACAACACATGTGAAGAAACACCAGCACACTAAAACCAAAACCAATTATGATGTTAAGTAATTGGAGATCAGGTAATCATCTACAAGAATCATTCTTCTAATGGAGCTAAGTTTTCTCATACAAGTTGCCTGCAGATGACATAAATACCAATAATAATAACAACAATATAGATGGCACCTACAACTACTATGGACTAAACTGGCTGGGATATAACAATGGCATATGAAAAGGCGCTGGGAGCAAAATCAAGAAGCAGAACATCTTCAGCATTTGGCACCTCTTCGCCGCTTCTTTCCAGTCTTTGTTTGTGCCCTTGGTGACTCTGTCATCTTTCGTTTCTTACTCTCCGGTGCCTCTGCTGATTCAGCGGAGGAAGCTTCCTCCACATCTTCACTCTCCGTAACCTTTGATGAACTTGATTTTACCTTGCTGGTTCCATTAGCACTAGATCTACCACCGCCACCTTTTGGGGTCTTTCCTTTGGATTTGTTGACTTGCTTGCCTTTACCAGTCTTTGGGGTCTCTTGTTTGGTTTTCGGTGTGTTTATGCCATCATCCTTACTCTTGGATGCACCAGTATCATCATCCTTGGTTTTGTTGGCAGCTTTGGAGGGAGTAACTGATTTGCTGCCACCTTTGCTAGCACTGTCATCATCTGACTTTTTCAACAGCTCGCTCTTTGTTTTACCATCAGCTCCATCTGCATCCATGTATTTACGGCCAGACTTTGTAGCAGAACCCTTAGCTTTGCTAGAGGAAGCCCCTCCACCCCTAGGATTTAAATTCAAACGTTTAGAAACTGAAGCAAACACAACTCTGGTTACTCATTTCTGAAGGTTTACATACCTTTTAGATGCCATATCCAGCTTTCCTTGCTTAGCGGACAGATCCGAAATTGTTTTTGCTTTCTTTTTCTGAGGCCTGGGAACAGGTTAAGTACATCAAATGAGTAAGCACACCACACATTCAGTATACGCGCCACATTATATCACAGCAACCATTTCTCAGCTTTAAAACATTGTCTCACTATCCAAATTGATAGTGAGAAAAATACAAAGCTGTCAACAAAGTTTTAACATAAACTTGACTGCACGTAATTGCACTCTGGAAATAAAGAGGCTAGTTCAATCTTTACATAATCTGATGTGTGATATATTGATCTCCTGTCATAGAGTATATAAGATTGATGAAACATTTGGGGATAGGGAAGAAACACAAATAGGAATAGCTTAGCCACACAACTGTTGAAACATGTAAATTAGCCATACCAACTAACAAGGTGGCCAGAAAAGAAAGCCCTACAAATCGATATACAATGCACATAACACAAAATCCCATCCAGACTGATCAATCAATATGTCAAAAGTCTAACAAGAACAAGCAAGGTATCTTGAACTCCGATCTAGAAAACCTAACACTAACATGCCTAAATTTGGTGGTACTGAGACTGGGAGTAATAAAGAAAGGAAAAAAAAAAACTAAATTATAAAAGGCATTAATAAATATGAGTAAAACATACACATCAGATGGAGCATCTAGACTTGATTCCTCAGCTTCTTCACCCTGTTAACAAAACATAACATTCAAAATCTGAAAGTGTACATACGTAACACAGCAAAACATCATTATGCAGTACTCCCACCTTATCTGCCTCAGAGTCACATGTAACAAGTTGCCACTTTTGGTTTTTAAGATTTAGTGTCTCTTCATCACCATCAATATACAAAACCTACATGAAAATAACAAAGTATTCATGTAATAAAATAGAATCTTAATACAAAACAAGAGTACAGCAGTATCTATCAATCATATTAATTTATATCTAACCTTGTGCTTCTTTTTAGCTGAATCATAATAATCAACAACACCTTCATAAAACCTGCAAAACAAATAAATACAAACTCATGATTCTACAGCATTTGAAAAGGTAACACAAAAGGCTGTATCTAAATACTTCTCATTCAAGACAGGAAAAAATCTAAGCAACATCATAAGTTAAGAGACTTGGAGACATGTATTTTATTGCCTAATTTAGGTGTATCATTGGAGACATGTTCGATATTGATACAACCCAAATCAGAAATAACCATACAATATTACAAAAATCCAATATTTACATTACAGATCTGAATTGTGGAGGGGATAACAGAATTCATATGCATTTAAAACTAGATACATAATACAATACCCTCCTCAAACCTTTAATACAAAAAATACTAGAAGTTAGTCAAGTACTTACATCCGATCTTTTGGCCACCAAACCTTAATTTTTGAGCCAACTAGATCCTCACCACTTTTATCGCAAGATTTCTGCGCGAAAATAAATTTAAGTATCATTCAGAAAGCACAAAAATGAGACAAGTTACATACTGATAGAAGACAACAATTTCACGCTAATTACATAAGCACTAATACTATTGTAAGGAACACTATGAAATCACAAGGACAATTTATAGTTGTCCATCAAATTAAACAATTATTAACTGTAGAGAGTAGACAAACAAAAACCTTACCTATTAACTACCTAAAGTCAATACAGTGTCCTATTATTATCACCCTAGAGTGGCACAATAGAGTTTATATATCTAACCAGTGTACTTTTGTAAATACTTACTTTCTCCATAACTGGAGTGTGCTTCCTCTTGGAATTTGTTTGTGGTGTCCCTTCAGCCTGATATTCAATTTTTGCTGATTTTGAGCCAGACTTTGGTGAAGAAACTGCTTCCTACAATGCAGAACAATTAAGCTCTTAAAAATAGATCTCGAAGGAGTCAAGAGTATACCAATGAAGGCTGAGAAAGAAACTGTCAAAAAAGCTGCTAAATATGTACTTTGTTGTCTTCTTTAGCTGATGATTTTGACATGTCCTTCTCAACGACGGCTTTTGGGCGTCCCCGTTTCTTCTTATCCTCTGAGTGTTTTAAAGATCCATCTCTATCATCAACACTCCTCTCTACCTTCTTACCAGTCTCTTTTGATGCATTTACCTTTGAATCACTTGCAGCAGCACTTTCTTTTTTGGATGCAACTACAGCAGCCTTTGTATCTTCATTTGAAATACCAGAGGAAGGCTTTTCCCCAGAATACTTGGATGGTTTTACTTCAGAATCACTTGTTAGCTCAGATGCTTGTTTGGAAATGGCATCAGCAGATGACATAGTTTCTTTAATTGATGAGGTTTCCTTCTTCTTTGGCCTCCCAGCCTTTCGCGGACGTCCTTCGGGAAGACTCTCACTTGGCAAAGGAGATGCAACATTCTCAGATTCACTCTCTAATGGTATAGTGTCTTTAGTTGATGGGGTTTTCTTCTTTGGTCTTCCAGCCTTCCGTGCACAACCTTCTTCAGGAAGGCTCACACTTGGTGATGGAGATGCAGCATTCCCAGATTCACTATCTAATGGCTTAGTATCTTTAGTCAATGGGGTTTCCTTCTTTGGTCTTCCAGCCTTTCGAGCACGACCTTCTTTGGGAAGGCTCTCACTTGGTGATGGAGATGCAGCATTCCCAGATTCACTCTCCAATGGCTTAGCATCTTTAGTCAATGGGGTTTCCTTCTTTGGTCCTCCAGCCTTTAGTGCACGGCCTTCTTCAGGAAGGCTCTCACTTGGTGATGGAGATGCAACATTCCCAGATTCACTCTCTAATGGCATAGTGTCTTTAGGCGATGAGGTTTCCTTCTTTGGTCTTCCAGCCTTCCGTATACAACTTTCTTCAGGAAGGCTCTCACTTGGTGATGGAGATCCAGCATCCCCAGATTCACTCACTAGTGTACTGTCTTTAGTCAATGGGGTTTCCTTCTTTGGTCTTCCAGGCTTTCGTGCACGGCCTTCTTCAGGAAGATTCTCCCTTGGTGATGGCAATGCAGCATTCCCAGATTCACTCTCTAGTGGTGTAGTGTCTTCAATTGATGGGATTTCTTTCTTTGGTCTTCCAGCCTTTCGACCTTCTTCAGGAAGGATCTTACTTGGTGATGGAGACACAACATTCTCAGATTCACTCTCTAACAGTTTAGTGTCTTTACTAGATGGGATTTCCTTCTTTGGTCTTCCAGCCTTTCGTACACGGCCTTCTTCAGGAAGGCTCTCACTTGGCAATGGGGATGCATCATTCCCAAATTCACTCTCTAGTGGTTTAGTGTCTTCAGTTGATGAGGTTTCATCATTCTTTGGTCTTCCAGCCTTTCGTGAACTACCTTCTTCAGGAAGGATCTCACTTGGTGATGGAGACGCAACATTCTTAGATTCACTTTCTAAGGCCTTATCCTTTTCATGGCCGGAAGAAACAACTGCCTCAATAGAAGGTTCCTCCGTACAAGGTGAGTTAGCATCGTCATTGATGTCACTTTTATGGGAGTCCAGAGGCTCCTTTGCTTCTTTCTCATCTTCAGTACGAGAACCATCAGAAGGATCTTTTGCTTTTGGAGAAGTAGGTGGTGTTTTCTTTGTAGTTTGATCTACCTTCCCACCTGCCTTTTCAGTCTCCATATTATCAAGTTCAGTGTTGCTCATGGAATTAGTACTCTTCAACTGATCAGCATGATGGGCATCCTCTAGATTTCTAGAGTTTGAATCCGGAAATGACTTGTCTCTTGTATGTGTGATGTCATTGCTCACAACTGACTTTGGAGACTTCTCGATAGCAGGATCAGCATGTTCAGGTGGTGTTTCCCCAGTAGCTATATCTTTATCTACCTGAACAAAGTACAAAATAACCATAAAACTCAAGTACTGAAGGTACAGATTTTTTTAGCTACTAAGAAACCGGTCAAAGGAACAACAGGGATTACAGAACAAAACATGTACAAACATAAAAAGAAATAGAATGACATGCCTGTGTAGCATCCTCTGAAGATGTACTTTTTAATCTGTTTTCCTCGCCCTACATTATGGGAGCATGGAAGTCATTAGAACCAATATAGATAGTTCAACTCTTTGACAGGAAGAAAAACAAACTCTAGTGAGTCTTAACACATTACTATAAGGAATAAAACTCGTTGACTAGTAAATGGAACATGGCATAGAAGTAACCACTGGGAATAATTTATCATGATAAATAGATATAGAAGAATGTCATCCTGAGAGTTTATAAAAAATTGCCACCTGGTCTGGTGTGGCATGGCCATCATTCTGCTCAACTGCACCGGATGTCTCTTGTTCACAAATAGAGGCAACCACAAGACTGTAATCATTTATAGAAATCCCCAAGGATTTTACAGCTTGAATCAAATAAGGCTTGACCTTTGCAGCACAACTTTCAAGTACTCTCTCACCCAACTTCCGAGCAATTGGCAGCACTTCCTAAAAAAACATAAAACAAAATCAGTTTACAATTAGATCTAAATATATTTGAAATATGGCAACTTTCAGTTAGATGGTTGAACCTTGTCTTTTTTCACACTAGCTAAGAGAGGGGAGAGTAACTCCTTAGAGATGTCTTCGCTTTCTTCTAAAACAAGGGTCATAATTGTCTCCATGGACGAAAAAACATTATCTGGGTGGTAATCTCTGAAAGTATTACACATGGCAGTATCAGTATAGAAATATACAACCTTAATAAGTTAAATCACCAGATACGTAGAAATATGTATAAGTTCCTAATTTCAAAGCAGGGAAACTGAACTACCAAAAAAGGAAGAGTTAGTAGAAGCTACCAAATAACAAAGAAGCAAATAGCATGGAGGGAATAGGGGTGAAACAGAGGGAAGAAGACCAAAAGGTGACATTGCTTTAGTGATGCAACAGTTATAATATGAAATTCTACAAGTAAATTATGCAATAGTTACATGTATCTGAAGATATGAATAGATAAATGCAAAACTATAACAATTTACACTAAAGAAATCATTAACCCTGCAGTTGTAAGACCCTAAAAGTATGCTGCTTTTTAGCATAATGCCTCATACATAAACTTAGGCTTTCTGCTCTATTATCATTAACTTTTCTACACTAACTTTGTTTTGGGAATTAACTTTACAATGGATTTGTCAACTTCACAAATAATGATTTGTAGTAACATGTCAATTAATCACATTAAAGGTTGGTTAAGAAAAGGCGGATTATGCAAAAGCTATTCATTGGCATTAATGACTGTATTTCCAGAAAATGAACAATTACTAAATAAACAATTGAAGATAAATACATGTAAAAATCAATTAGGCAAAACAGTGGAGCACAGCCAGAGGACAGATTATTGAGAGATGCTTGATTAAAATATTCATAAACAAGTAATCTACTCCAGGTTGCTTGTCTATGAATTGCACCAAAAGCATTTCAAGCAATACCAGGGAGGGAACATGTTTATACATATACCAAAAGTGGAACCTAACAAACACAAACAAGGTGCTAATGAAAGCAATGTCTAAAATATTTATATGCTTTTAAAAATTCAAAACATGAATTTGAACAAAACTGGTTCCCCAAGATTTAGCACATAATGCAGCAGATATGACCCGGCAAAACGTCGACAAGCCTAAGTTAATCTCAATAAATAAAAAATAGGTAATCATCATACCTTATCGCTTTAAGGAAATGCTTGAACATCTCAACAATCAGTGTATCACATTCAAGATCCAACATCACCACACATGATCTGACCTTTGATACAGTTTCAAGAATTGTTGTCCTCTTAGCATATGATCGGCTGGACTGATCGGACAGATTTTCAAATGACGATACAATCAGCTGGAAGACTTCCTGCATGACAAGAATAAAATATTTATTAGCAAACTAGATCAGAAAGAAGAAAATAGAAACAGAGAACAACTACTTCTCTGTGTACCTTCATTTCGTGGTCCTCATAAGGAGCTTCTGGTGCAGTTATTCTAGTTATCTCACTGATACAAGAAGCAACTGCAACTTTGACATCAGCATTTGGATGATGCAGAAGTTTATCAGCAACCAATGCCTTTAATGATGGAGAAAGTGCATTTTGCATTGATGTTGTAGGAGACTGATCCACCCTCAATAAACAATGTTCGACTTGCTATATTCCACAAGTAGAATAGAAAAAGGGAGAAGTGTTAACAAAGAGTACTAACCAATTGGAAAATAATATAAACACAAGAGTGGTCATTCTCAGCAGAGGAAAATATGGGAATATGATCAAACAAAATAGAAGGCATCATTGTTCAGAGAGATTGCATCACACTTCTCAAATTTTACAATCAAGCACCCGATGGTTCAAAAAAGATAGGCAAGAAACATAAAACTAAATGACAAATAACAAAGATGTGTTTGAGCCTAAATGACCTGCGAAAACTTATTATAGGACAAAATGCATAGCTAGCCACAAATGTAGAAGACAAACAATGCCTCCAGTGGATCACGGAGCAGCTGAAAAGGCAAAAATTAAGAGAGACAAGGCGGTGCAAATTAATAGAACATGCAACCACTTAAGAAAGAGACTAGAGAGTATTCCAAATTTATTGCTAAAGCATTAAATAAAAGGCATAAAAAAATTAAACAACCAAGAAATAGCAATACTACTGTTATTTGCACAGAAATACAATATGACAAATGGAATGCCTTATCAGTTAATCCCAACTCTACAAGCTCAACGAGACTCAATCCATGACTCGAGGATTTTCAACACACCTTCATCCAAGCTTCTACAATTTTAATGAAACATTGCCCCAAAAGATAAGTTAGCCACACTATGAAAGTTTCACGTGAATGTGATTATTAAAGCCCATTACAGAGTGAAAGTAAATGGTCTTGATCACTAATTATCTTAGTAGAGAACTCTTTTGGCCTCCTACAGTGATCAATGGCAATGCTCCATAAATATAGTCGAAGTTTGGAGGTAACATTTGATTGTTCAAGCCACAACACACTCCAGCCTCAAGGTAAAGCGGGGAATGTCTTATTAATGTTTAGGTGAAAGTATACATGTTGAATTTAATAACTAGCCTACACCAAAGTTGGGTCTAAGGAGCCCAGTTATGTGAAACTAGTAAGAAAACCCCAAATTTGTTATAAACAACTTTGGCCAAATACTATCGCAAGGTTGACAATGGTTCCATATCTTGAAGCCAGCCTAGGATGTATCCAACGTAATGATGTTTTTTAGCTGTGCATTTTTATCTTTTGTGAGTGGAGAAAGAAATAAATTCTTCTTTTGTATCCCTAGCCCAATCAAATTGCAAATCAGTCTTGCTTTTATTCAGTAACTGAAATTATAACAGCAACGATGAGTATTTGCAAACCCCAAAACGTTAATAGTTACGCGAATATGGAAACAAGTATCTTCTTTGTAGATGATGCATTTAGGGAATTTGCACATGCGTATCGTGTTTCTATTTTTTCATGGAATAGTAAATCAAAATTTTGATAGAACACGACATGATAGAATTGGGAAGGGTGCAGCTATAAAGAGTTCTAAGCTCTCTAGCTGTGTCCACGTAGGTTTTAATATAATCATACAAACCTACATATTTACTTGTGATGCGAGTGTGACCGATAAAGCAAGTAAACCTTCCAGAAAAGGAATAACATATTTCAATTGTAACTTACAAAAAGCCTATAAAAATCCTTAAAAGCCCACAACTAAATCAAGTATACCCCAACCGAGCCACAACACATTGGAAATAGAAAACAGCACAGTAACGTAAAAAGAAAAGTTATCCCCATAACAGTAATTCATCTTTAGATACGATGACAAAAATCATCCAGGCGTTAATGCATCAAAAGGCAATAAATGCGACCCCGTTTCTCATATCTATCAAATTATCTCCCTATTTATAGGAAAAAATCAACAAAACATCTATTTCCGGTTCCATTATTCACCCTCAAACAATCTTCCTTACCTGAGGTGCCAATATGGAATTTTACATTAATTTCTATTTGATTCTCAAATTCAACTAATCCAACGACACAAATTACTAATCAGCCTCGGAATGATGCAATGGAATATATAACTTACCCTAATGTGTAGTTTGTGTTCCATTAATGTTCCAAAACTTGGAGGTTAGACGTATTTACTTTAAAAAAATGCTGACAGAACATCTGTTCAATCTAAAACTACCGCGACATATTTAAGTAAGAGAAGAAAATGCTAAAAGATTGCGTTTAAAAATCCTAAGAATAATGTTTATACAATTGCAACGACTACATGAGAATAAGAAAAAGAAACAGGAATTACAGTGAAAATGTCACTCGTGCCCAGATATCTATATATGCATGTATACATATACACACAAACAAATAAATGCGTAGAGGACTGCAACTATCTTGCTCCCCTGGACTGAGCTCAGGTTCGAGATAAACGAACCAACCGTACAAATCAAACGCAAAAATTAAAATACACAAAAATGAAAAAACTGGAAGAGGGAAGGAAGATGAAAACAGAGGGTACAGATGAATACAATCAACCAAAACAAAACATTTCAGAAAGATGAACAAGCACATACATCAATAATAACAAAGATGATGTTTTTATGAAATTGTAAAAAAAGAAAAAAGGAGTGAATACGTCGAGGAGAAGGAGGAATTCGTCGTCGGAAGAGGGAGGATTGAGGAGCTTGTTGCCGGCAGCCAAGAGCTGCTCCTCGAGCTCTTTGTCGGAAGACAAGGCCATGGTTGGGGAAGTGTAGGGTCAGATCTTGCGATCTGGAATTCAAAGCATTGAAACCCTAGAAGGTACAGTGATCGAAGATAGAATTGGGGATTGGAGAAAGAAATGAAAAAAGGCTAGGGTTTTCGGATTCGAAATCTAAGTTCGGAAACGAGGGGAAGTATAGGTAAGCACAGTTTTTCTCTCCTTTTCTGGGAATGATTTTTATCACAAAATTTAATTTTCTGATTGTATGATAAAAAAGTCTTCTTTTAAAATTAAAAAATAAAATAAAAAAGACTTGTTTACTAGTGTGTTCAGTTGGGGGGATACAGCGCGGCACGAGAGGTCGGGTTTGGCGGGGGTGTGAAATTGGGGTAATTTGGGGTTTTAAATCCGGCTTTGGATTTTGGCGCTGCGTTTTGGGTTTTACTGCCGCTCATTTTTGAATCTGTAGTCGGTCAACCCACCATTTTTGTATTTACCATAAGCGGCTCCTTTATAATTTAGAAAATTTTCATTCATCCATGTCCCCTTTCCATGATGGTGGTTTTCAAAACCGACTAGGTGAGAGCACCACGCGTTAAGCGGTGTACGGTATAACACAAAATGTGAGAAATTCACTTAAACGTAACATTGCATAGAGTGTCAGCAACAAAGTATGTGGTAGGTAGAATAGGTCTGTAGTCGGAGCGACTAAATAAGTATTATCGGAATAGAGCTATTAGCAATCAAACATAGCATCAAATACTTACTATTTTTTGCTACTCTAAAAAATATTGTCGTTAATTGCTTGGATATGTTGATTGGCTATAACATAGACTGCAGACGGTTTCGATTAAATTAGCCAATATGGTGTTCTTTGAGCAAATGACGCAGCAAAAAGTGCTCCCAAACACCCGAAGAGAAGAACCAGCTTACTGAGCTGTCAAGTCAAGGAACAAAAACCCTAATCTCTGGAATCTTATGAAAGGAATTCAAGCCAAGCACCGAGAACCAGAGCTCCTCTATCCTTCTCGAGCTCACTTCCCTCAAAGCGAAGGACACGCAACTATAACACGGAAAGGTGGACATTTTTCTTGGATAGCTATCAAAGGAATACCTTTTCAAGGTTGGTGTGAGGAGACTTTTGAGGTTAGTATTAAGCAATTTGGCTCATTAGTTCATACTCATCCTCAATCAAAAGCTGGAGTAGTAGTGGACATAGCATATGTTCTGATTCACTCTTATAGTCTGAAGAAGATAGATCAAGAAGTCCATGTGCTTATAGGCAATTAGGTTTGTAGAGTGTGGGTTTCATCTCTAAATGTGGCTGAAGTTCCACATATTTTTGAAGAGGAACACTATACAGACTTTAGTTCTAGTGAGGATTCAGATGCAGTATCTCCTCCCATAACCTCTCCAATATTTTCAGCATCTCCAAATACAAATCCTCATTCAAATCATCCCACCATCCCTGCAACAAAACATTTCTCCCCATCACTTGATACAGAAGAAGATGCTATGTTACCCTCTTCTTTTGCTGAGAAATCTGCAGATCTTGATCCTCAAAATATGGCTACTGGTACAGATTTAAGTTTAGGCGGGAAAGTGGTTCTGGACACCTATCATGAGGAAGAACAGTCAGGTCAAGGACAAGGCTCATCTCAATACATTACTCTAGTTCAAAACTCTCCTGGTTTGGAAAAGACTCAGATACTTGCATTAACTAAGGAATGTTTGTCTCCCTCTTCTTGTCCTATGGGCTTAAATGCCACCAACCAAGAGACTGAGGTAATTACTCCCAATCCTTCTCTTCCAACTAATCAGTTACCTTTAGTTTTGGAAGGTACAACTATGGCCCATCCACATTTATTGTTGACTTGCCCCCAAATTTCCTCTAAAGCCATAAAGGATGGGTTAACCTCTTTGGAAACTGGTGAAGCATTAAATGCTGCAGATTATTCTAAGAATAAGAGCTGCCTCTCTCAAGGTTTAGAAGAGATACACAGTGGCCTACCTACCCTCTCTTCTGCAGATCAATCTTCTCAAAGGCTCTTTTCAGCTTTGCACAATCAAATCTTAGAGACAGTAAACAATATGGGTTTTGGACCTACAATCAATCATCAGAATTCCTCAGGTCTCTCCAACCTACATTACAAAAAAAAAAGGTCAATCCAGCACTTCCTCATGGCTATGAAACCAGGTCCAAATTAAAAGACAACTCAAAATCTACTCTCCTACAGAAAAAATCAGTCTCAAAGAATTACTCAGAGGCAAAGAATGCTCTGGCTTTTGGCAAGGCCATAGGACTCAAACCAAACTGTAGTGATGATTTAATACTCACACACTTGAGCTCATTGGAGGAAGAAGCTAATAGAAAAGTGGATCTTGAGGGGGATAATGATGATGATTATGTGGATCTTGATGAAGATGATTTACAGGTAGATAGTACATCTGCCTTCCCTCCTCTCTCTTGATAACACCAATATGAAGGTCCTCTCTTGGAACTTGAGAGGCCTTGCCTCCTCACAAAAGAGGAGATCTCTAGCTGACGTGCTACGCAAGCAAGCTCCACAGCTCCTGCTCATTCAAGAATCTAAGTTAAAAAAAAAGCTATTTGTATCCTTTCTAAGAAGTATTGGACTAGGGTGGGGGTGGGAAATGAAATTTATTCCTGCTATTGGAAGTGCTGGTGGTATTATCACTTGTTGGAAAACAAGTGATTTCTTATTTCAAGACTCAAAACCCATTGATGGTGCTCTGATCTGTTGGGGAATTATAACTGCCATTAATAGGAGTGTGTGTCTGATCAACGTATATGCTCCTACTTCAGTTGTTGATAAAAGAGCTGTATGGAGAGATTTACTTTCTGAATTAGCAGCCCTAGATGATCAAACCTTGATACTCATGGGAGGTGACTTCAACTCTACTGTATCTATTGAAGAGAGAGCTAATCAAAGACCAAATGAAGCTGGGAGATCCTCATTCCAAAATTTCATTCAAAGTGCATACTTAATAGACCTCCCTCTACCTGGAGGAAAATATACTTGGTTTGGACATGGCTCCTTAGCCTCCAAATTAGACAGGTTTCTAATTTCTTCTGAGCTCCTGGTATGTTTTCCTCATTTATCCCAAAAATGCCTTCCTAGATGTATATCAGATCATAGAGCTATTATATTGGACAATCCTATAGTTGATTGGGGGCCTAGACCTTTCAGATTTTTAAATGTGTGGATGGAAGATCAGAGATTCTTAGCAGTAGTTGAAAACTTCTGGAACTCTTATACTGTTACTGGACTACCCCATTCTATTTTGTGGCAAAAATTGAAACTGTTGAAAGAAGACCTCAAGTCTTGGAATGTGGAAGTTTTTGGTATTTAGGAGACAAACATAGCAAAGCTCAGAACTGAGATAGACAAGCTGGACTCTATAATTGAAGATAGAGAACTATACCCTCATGAATGCTCTCAGAGAGGGGCTCTAAGGGCTGAATTAATCACCAAGACAAAATTATTATCAAAATTGTGGAGCCAGAAAGCTAGAAAGAAATGGAAAAATGAGGGAGATAGGGGCTCCAAGTTCTACCACAGAATAGCAAATTTTAAAGGGGCACAAAAGAAGATTACTCAGATTTGGTTTCAGAATGCTCTTCTAACTGATCATATTGAAATAAAAAAATGCAGCAGGCCTACATTTCAGTTCAAGA
>JAYMTN010000742.1:0-14944 GCA_036897425.1 Erodium trifolium | reverse complement strand
CAAACAATAGTTATTTTATGGAGTTATCCCATTGTATGTGCTCATATATTTTATGGGGATAATTGCAAAAAGTACCCTTGAGGTGTTCACTTGTTACAAGTTGTAGCCCTCTTCTTTGATAGTATCATAAACTTTCCTTTTGTAGCACTTAGTATAAAAAAATTTCAAAGTGACAGTTTTTACTCTTTAAAAATAAAAAACAATTTTTTTAGTATTTTCATCTCCCTCAATTTTCTTCCTCTTTGTATGCCCAGAGGTTTTTGAGCTACACATGGAAGAGTTGCGCGCAAGACAAGAAGAGATATCGAAGCGCGATAAGGAAATTAAACTCCTCGAAGCTATCATTCAGACCCTTGGGGGAAAGGAATCACGATCTTCCAATGGGTGAAGAAGACATGTATAAGTTGAATAAAGGCCTGTATTGTGACTGTATATGTACATCTAGTTTTGAAATTTATCCTCTTTAGTGTAATGAATGCCTTAGTTTTCTCAACATTTCTTCATCTGTGGCCCTACATGACCTCTTTCCATGACTAAAATCCACAGATATTTGCAGAGCTTAATGTATAGGCCAACAATTCTTATTTCTAGACTATGTATAATTATTTTTATATGCATTAGGTATGAGATATGTAATTGTCTCGATTTGACTTGTGATCTTGAACATTTTCTCGATTCTCGATATGTTCTTGTCTCGTCTATCCAATTATAGATATCAGGCCTTGGTCCGGGACTCCGGGTTGAACATTTTGTCATCTCTCAATTCCTATTTCCTTCAACAATTTTAATTGTTGAAAAATATAAATGTTAAGTTTTTTGAGGTTCATTTTTCAGTTAAACGACTCGTCGTTTCGGGGACTGAATGCTACTTTCCAGCGACATGTCGTTAGGCGGCCTAAATAAAGAAATGCTGCGGACAGAAACAATAAATAAACTAAGAAGTCGGCAGAGAAAACCGACCAAGCCCATTGTTTAAAAATAAATTAATCGAAATAAGCTTAAATTAATCGAAAAAAGTGACACAGCAGCACCAAAAAAAGTCCTGGACGAGTGGTCCCACGCCACGTGTGGGGCTGCCAGTACGAGGGCCACACGTGGCCCAATACAAACGTCGGAACTGATCGGATCCCATCACCGCGCTCTCGTCCACGAATTCTGATATCACCCCCGTCCGTGTATTGATCTGCTCGCCACGTGTCCCATCTCGTGACCCTTGTTTCTTCGGTATCAAAACATTAATAAAAGTAAAAAAAGAACAGAAAAATCTACGAAATTGTTCCTTGTACAGAGAGAGAGAGAGGAGGAAATTTCTGGAAGCTAGAGAGAGCTAGTCTGTGATTGGGGCTGAAGCTGTTAACCAGAGTGAAGTGATTTTCCCGGAAAGTTGCGGGGTTTCTCGGAAAGTTTCGGTTTTTAGAGGTTGGTTCCTGAGCGGCCATTGATTTTTCCATTTTTTAGCTTAATTAATTAGTTTTTATTTATTTATTTAAGATGTTTGTTTGCTCTTTTGAATCTTGGATCCGTTTCATTTTCTTTTCCAAATGCTATTTTTCGTGGGAAGAAAATAGGCTGTCAGGTTTGTGCTGAAGCTACTGTTCGGACTAATTTGATTTTTTCTTTAGGAAATTTAAGATAGAATTGAAGCAATCAGTGTATGTAGATTTGTATAAATTGAGGTCTGGGATCAGCCAGATGTGAAGATTATGGTGAGGTTACTCTCCAGAAGTGTAGGATTTGAACTTTGGGTCTTTTTTTGACGTTTTAGTTAATTAATACCTGAGGAAGCAGGAAAATGGTTCTTTATTCAGCTCAGTATTAGTATTCATGTCAAGTTGGAATTTTTAGGTGAAGAAATTGGAAGTTTTGTGGTGTAGATCAATGTTTTTGATTGGAAGTTTTGGAAGTTAAAGGCGTGTGTATTTTTGAAAATCTAATTTGGCATAAAACTTTACTTAGCTCAATGTTGCTAGTTGGATTGATTGGATAAAGTAGTTGAGTCTTTTTTTGAAGAATGTTTGGTATAAAACTATTTGGGGTTGGTCAAGCACAAACTTCTGATTGTTGATAAATTTTTGAAATGATTAATAGGGCATTCAGTTGACTTATAGTTGCTGGAGAGGGATGGAATGAGAAAGAAATGAAAAGTGAGTCAACCAAGCAAATCATCTATGCTTAGTTGAATTGAGTTTTTCTGTTACTTTTACCCTTTCAGTATTCCGAGTTTGCATCTTTTTCAACACTTGAACATAGCCTTAGGATTAGACCTGTATTTGTGATATGTTATTGGTTTCTTGTAGTTGTTTTTTTGTAACGATGAATTTTTATTCGTGTATGTTACTATCAGATAGTTTCTTGGCTTTCTCCTCATCTTGTTTCCTGACAAATTTATATTAGAATGAAATTTGTTCTGTCTATACAAAGTAATGGGATTTATTTAGAAGTCAGATTTCAGTTTATCTTATTATATAAAATGTGGGGAGTGAGAAAGCTAAGGGTTTTGTTTTAATCATAGTTATTAATCTCTTGTTGCTAATTCTATTATTTGAGTTGATCTTAAATTTGAATTTACACCAGTAAATAGTCTCTTTTTTATTCAAATGAAATGAAGGATAAATGATACTTCTTAGCTAGGGCAAGTGACAGATTACATGCAGAAGTCTTTTCCTCTCATAATTACTTCTTAGCTTTCCTTGTTGAGCTGGACATCAAGGTTTATTATTATTTGAATGCAGGAATACGTGCTGCTATGCACTCTTGGACTCTGTTTGGAAATCATAATTGTCAATAATTTCTCTTTCATAAACATGAAATCAAACAGAGTTGCATTTGTCATTGGTGGAGGATAAATCATCTTGGAGGAATGTCAGACTTGTGCATGTATGAGGTATGGAATTTTACGCCAATGTTGTGTGAATATGTTTTGTTATATTACTCTCAAATCCATTGTACATTATAGTGATATGCGTAAATTGTTTGTAATGATGTTACAGCTTCAAGATAACATCTGGGATGAGTTTGGTGAAAGCGGCGATCATATAGTACCTCGTCCTGGTGATGAAGATGAGAATAAATCTGCAATTCAAGGCGACGCCTGTAAGAAAGCAAGACATAGAGACATTGGCATGACTGATAGTGCTAATAATGCAACTAGCTACGCTATACATGGAAATGAGGAAAAGATGACCAAGAACAAAATGACGTTTGAGACAGGTTCTTGGTCTCAAATTCCCGATGAATCAATTGGAGAATTGAGTGGTATAACGATAAATAATTCGAGAATACCTGGTCATTGTCTTAAAGGTGACAACATAGGTTCAGTTGGTAGTGGGTTTCGTGCCAATGATCCGATATTGGCTGACTGCAAGAGTAACTCGTATGATTATCCACTCAGTCATATTTCTCAGACAGACAATGAGTTGAGCTTTTATGATAATGATGGTGAAGACAAAGCAAGCACTGATATCTTGAATTATGAGTGGCCAGATATAGGCAACTTTGAGGATGTTGATAGGATGTTTAGGTAGGCTTAGAAACACCACTTAAGCTATTTCTTTCTCTCTCTTTTCTTTTGCTTTCGAATTGTAATTCTTAGGGATAATTGCAAAAAATTGCGGTGAACTATGCGTGTTTTGCCAATAGTTGGGGGATGTTTTTTGCAAAAAAAAGTTCACCTATAGTATTTGCAAAACACCCATGGTTCACTGCAAGTTTTTCCAATTATTCCTAATTCTTATGTTATTTACATTTGATCCAATATGTTTATTTCCTTTTGACTATAAATTGCTTACACATTTGGCAGGAGTTGTGATTCGACTTTCGGGCTGGGGAGTCTTAGTAAGGATGAGTTGTGTTGGTTTCCATCTTCACATGCCACTGAAGGACCTAAAGAGGCAGAGAAGGCTGACTTTGATTTTTCATGTCCTCAGTCAATTGTATGTGAACAGAATGCACTTTCAGTGCAAAACAATACAGGTCCTTTGATTAATAACTCTGACAGGAAATATGTATCCTTGTCAAATAATGGAAGTTGCCAGACTGCTGATGCTGATGAACTTCACATGCAATTGGTGAATGAGTTGGATGCAAAATCTGATAGCCATACTCAGCCAGTACACAAAGGACAGGTTGGTAACTTCTAATATGACTACAATTGTATATTACTTTTTATTTCTCCTGTAAAGCTTATTCATTGCATTTTGACGTACTTGAGAGTTTTGCGTGTAAGTTTTCAATTTCAGTCACCTATTTTTTAAATTGTAGGTGGGTGGAAAGTAAGCTAGCATGTATTTAAGTTATCATACCGTGGTGAAGATATTATGAAACAAAAATTAGTGGCTAGGTGCTATTCGAAACTGTAAATTGGAATAAGTACGTGCTTCAATCCTCAAGCTATGCCTGAGTAAAGCACACTCTGCTGCTAGCATTTGGTGGCAAAACAATGACGAAAATGTCCTTGACCCTAATCTAAAAAAAGACTTCATAACTACTAAAACATTTTGATTAGATATAGAAAACGGTTGAGTAGATGTAAAAAGACTCCTTAAAAGATAAAAACTATTAAAAAGACAAAAAAATGGTATTTATTGAGATAAGGGTATTTTTTGGCAAAAAAGAGCTATATGTAATTTTTAGAAAGTATAGGTAGCTGGATGTAAAAGTTCAAAGTTAGGGATAGTTACAGTACAAAAGGTGTATAGTTCACCTTAACTATCTGAATTAACCCATTATTCTATTATATAATATGGCTAAAAGAACTTGTTAGCTAGATATTTTTTCATACATGGTCTACAGTCTTGTCATGTGAACTGCTAAGCTACTTTGATGCATTCATGTTATGTGGTAAACTAATTTTGTGATTATTAATGACAGATAAGTTTGCAAAGAAAGCAGTCAAAGCATCATGGCCGTCCAGATAGGAAAAGAAAAAACTTCTATTCAGAAAATGGTGGTTCTTTTCATCATTCTATTGACCCAAAGCAATTTGATGATGTGAAGCATCCATTAGAGGACTCTTCTGAATCCAATCAATTGTTTTCTCCTACCGACATAGGTCAACGAAAACAAAACCTGCAGAAACATGCACCTTATATGCACCTGGATTTTAGCAACCCTTCAGATCAAATACACAATAGACACCCTTCTCCTTCTCTAAAGCAAAAGCACCAATCTGAAAATGGCCATAGTGAAGTTGGAGGTGCAGGAAATCCAGCAGAGGCAGATTCTTCCAATGTACAGGAAAGTACTTGTATGAGCTCGTCACCACAAGCTACTAGTTTTCGTCAACTCCAACAAGTTGTGGGCCAGGTACTATGGTGATTTGTTTGTGGATTCATGTGCAGTTGACTTTCTTATTCATTGTTTGATCTCGTTTTCTACATTTTTAATGAATTGAGTTGAACTTGCTTGTATTCAGCTGGATATCAGGACGAAAATGTGCATAAGGGATAGTTTGTACCGCTTGGCTAGAAGTGCTGAACAAAGGCACAGTTATTTAAACCCAAGTGGTAGCTTCAGTAATGACAGAGATGTGAATGGAGCGTTGGTTGCTGACGAAACAAACAAGTATGCTGACATTGCTTCCTCTAGACTGTTCTTTCCAATACTTGTTTAAATGTGTGTGCTAATAGATGAAATGAAAACTTTCAAAACATACCAAGCATGTAAGACTTGCAAGAAAAAAGATGAGTGGACACTTTCATCAAATAAGTGAAACTTATTATAAGGAAAATCGACCTTAGGGCATCTCCACAATAGCTTTTTAGCTAATGTAGAGAGTACAATGGAGATGCTCTAAGTCTATTCTGGAAATATATTTGGTTCACGTTGTAGTTTTGTTTGCATTTAAGTTCTTAACCCACTAATTCTTCAGCCATTTTTTGCTTCAGGTGCACTGGATTTATGGACATTGAGACTAACACAAATCCAATAGATCGCTCTATAGCGCACCTATTGTTCCACAGACCTCAAGACCCATCCGTAATGCCTGCAAATGATGCATCATCTCTCAAAACTCATTCCATGGTAAGCTTTAGCATACCCTTTATAGCTTTTAGCTGGTAAATACGTATCTTATTGACATAGTTAGCCTCAACCTGTAATTGTCTATCTTGCAGGTTCATATTTTGAGTCCACCAATGTTGTCTGAAAAACAGATCTTTCAGGAGATAGGTAATGGTACAGACGATAAGCTGTCGAAGGATAGTGAGAAGTAACATAGAATCGTATTACACCATGTGAAATGTGTTGTTTCTGGATGGCTGCATAGATGTACAGATAATTAGTCCCCAACATTACATATTTTGGGTCTTTTACATGAGGCTTTGATTTAGCCGAGGATGGTGTCGTGTATCGTGAAAAGTTATTCATCTTCAGATTTGCATTTCTGGTGCATTTATCTTAATTTCAAGATATATGCTGCTAATTCTGTCACCCAATAACCATAATCCACAAAATTACATCTCAATATGATTGAAGACAATAAACAGAAAATTTTCATTTCACAATCTCTCAACAAAGAAATATGCTTCCGTTCAAATGCATGAAAAGTTAAGTAACCACAACAAGCAAGACATGCTGGAAGAAACCCGAAGAGGTATGTACCAACGCTTTTTAGATCTTCTAACCTTACTTCCAGTACTTGAATATGATTCTAAAACATGTTACACTAGATTGAGTAAACGATGTTTGTGTCTGGCTAATCGAATTGCTGCCTGAGATGCATTTCTGTTTCACTTTTCCATGTAGCGTGGGACGACTGACCCTTCATCCTCTTATTCTTCTCCTTATCTTTGATCATGGACCCTTTCTTTTTGGACTCTTGGGTGTTGTCCGCTGGGGGGCGATCACTACATACTGGGCAAACCATTCCCCGGGCATTGGAGAAGGTCTTGGGTATTCCACATTGCAAGCACATCCTATAAACACAACACTTCATTTAGACTATGCAATGATAATAATAAGGGGTGACGGTAATAACACACCCTCCAATGGACACTATAAAGGTATTGTCGTATCAGAAACACTGTCACCTTTCTCATAAATACAAAGAAAAAACATTGACTTCGTTAATTTCCTAACGATTCCGTTCATCTGGGCACTTTTTTTTGCACATGACTTTTTTGACATCGCTAGCCAAAACTAACGAACTCTGGTTTTTTGTATTTATGAGAAAGGTGACTGTTTCTGTAAGACAACATCTATACAGTGCGCTTTTGCAAATCGAAGGTCATCGAGGGGGGTGCCAATAGTGTTTCCCCAATTAATAATAATCTGCTAGCACAAAGATGAACCATTCAAGCTAACACAACACAGACACAAGGTTCATTGAACAAGAATGGCAGAGGTATCTGTATTAGTTCATTGATGTAATGTAATGACATCTCTTTTATCAAGTTTATTGCCTTTTTTCCCTTCTACTGGAAAGCTTATACTGTACCCTTGATACAAAGGTCACTTGATTAGAGAGAAAAAATTATATACATCATAGAACAAATGCAGATGTACATCAATAATTTTGATTGTTGAAGAACGGACACATAAACTCTGAGATTTTTGGGGGGTTTCTTAATCTAAAGCAAATTTTCATGGTTTTAGTCTCCTAGATATGGCACAAGGTCTGTTCAACTCTTATTTCTATAAAGAATATGAATTCCTAGTAAGGAAATTTAAGTTAGCCTCTACATGTATATGAAACCTCTTATTATCCTAGACTTTCTCAAACTTCATTTATGCCCAGAAATTAGAATGAGTAGAAACATAGTAAGGGAAGACCAAGGATGCGTTAAGTTTCAGTACAAGTGTAAAAGGCAATAAAAATAACCTCAGTAGTTCCGCTGCATCCTCTGCCTTGGGATTTGTTGCAGTTGCAACACGCTTTCCTCCTTGTGTTGCACTTGTAACTGTTGCTGCAGGTTGGCTGCCTTCAACATCGCTTCTTACTCGCTCGTGGATCCCAACTAGTTGAGCTTTGGCCTCCAGTACAGCACCTACAAACAGCATGTCATTTGGGGGAAGGTGGGTTTCTTACATCTGAATTAACACCAAACAGAAGCAATAATCCTTGCATTTTCTTCCATCTCTCATTTAGTAGTGTCCTTGGCCATGAATTTCTCTAATGTTTATGCAACAAAAGTAACAGTATTGTACACGAAAACTTCATAATAACTGGCAAACATCCATGCAATCCATTTTTTATACTAAAGGGAAAATCATGCTTCACTGTTCACTATCTAGTTATCCTTTCGATCCTATCCTATTAATCAGTACGTATGAGCTCTGATGTATCCGATTCCTCAAATGCCCCGCAAGCCTTCTTGCAATTATAACGAACATCTTGCAAGTTAGAGGCTAACAATACTAAGTCACACAAACACACTGAGGTTTTCCATAAATGTAATGCCAGGTTTAGAAGAATGGTCAACATGAAACTAAACTAAATTTATCCTACTGCCATAGAAAACCTGCACATCAAGGTTCCAACATTACATGATAATGGTGTTCAGTAAATTATAAAACAATCTTACTAGCAGGAACATCTTTCTTGTCCTTGCGCCGCCGCCTGCGACCAGCATGCACAGGTGGCTGATCAGGAGCCCTTGCTGATGGATCTTCTTCAACAGAATTGTTAAGAAATGCAGGTGGTCCAGAAACCTGTAATAACCAAATCAAGGCAAACCACAAGGGGAGAACTCCACATTAAATCTCAACCCTTTTACATTAGGATCCAAAATTTTCCATTTCACTAGAAAAAATCAGAACAAGAGTAATATTTGGGAAGGAACCACATTCTGGGTCCTCTGTGCTTGCTTGTTTTCAAGCTTGAAACCCTCAAATTTCACATCCCAAGTAAGGCAAAATCACTGTTCTATGCTCGAATCAGCCTAATTGATTTTCAAGTGCAATGTTTACATAGCAAATAAACCCTGCTTTAACCACTTTCTACCTGATTTTTCCCCGAGATTCAATCAGAAAGTAAATTGAATTTTATATTTTTCTCATTACCCACCAAATTTCGCTCACAGAAAAGACGAGCCGTGACAGAAAATTAGGGTTAAGCAAATCACTCACTTCGGAGAAAGCGTCGAGGGCGGAGGGAAGGCCGGATGCGTTGGAGACATTGGGAGAAACGAACGAGAAGGAGCCGTCGCTGTTGCGGGCGGCGGCGGCGGGAGGGTGGGGGTGGTCGTCGGCTTCGTCGGAAGAGGAGTTCTGGTAGAGATACTTGTCATCTTCAGCCCCATCATCTTCTGCTGAAGAATAGCCCGAAAGTAGAGCTAAGCTCATTTCTCTTCTTCTCTGTCGGCCAATCCAGAGGAAAATAAAATCTTCGCATGCTGTGTAGGGTGCTTCTCAGGCTTTTATAACGAGAAAATTTATCTAATAATCTTCAAAAATTAAACTTTTTTTCATATAAATTTGAAATATTTGCAAAACCTTACAATAAAATATACGTGTTTTGTACAAAACACACGTGAAATCTATTGTAAGGATTAATTTTTTGGCGAAAAATCGAATAAAAATATATACATAATAGTTTTAAATTACAAAATACGTATAGACTAGAGTTACAAATAACAAATCATATGCAATGCAAAGTGTAAAACTAAAACTATCATTTCAAGAAATAATTGATGTCATGTTGTTATAGATAACGGATTTACATGGTAAAAATAATTCACCTGACTTTTTGCAACAAAATATAAGTAACCGTAAGTTTTTGCAAAACGCATATAGTTCACTGTAGATTTTTGCAATTATTCCTAAAGTTTATTTATCGTTCCCACTGAACCACTAACTCCATTGGGCGAGGCGAGAGGTTTGCTGCTCCTCATCGCTGCTCGTGACGCTCCATTGGTAAGTGTAGATTTTTTTCTTCCTCTCTTCTCTCAGTTCGGAGTGTTTCTCAAATTATGAGTGATTCGTCTGTCTCTTTGTTTTTTCGGCCTTTTAAATCTTATTGGTGTTTTGGCATGTTGTGGTTCTTTCCTGGAACCCACATCACTATTTTAATGCATTTATTTATTTCTGATAAAAAAAATCTGATATCCACCGGGCACGTCTTACCCGGGAGGGAGTCCATAATTGGACCAGAGACACCCTCCGGCCTCTCCTTCGTACGACTCACCGTCGTCGATCCTCATAGGTTCCGACAGATTTGTGAGCACCACACAACACCATCATAGGTGTACCAAAGAAAACTCTTACCCATCAGGTAGAGGAGTCTCCACAACCACGCGACAAATTGGACTTCACCGCCCCTACCGCCGAATACCCATCGTCGACCGCCCAAACCACATCCACCCCTCCCCGCGAGAAAGCCGTCGAGAACACACGCAGTAGAGAAACCGTCGCCGCGAAAACAAGGATCACACCCACAGACGGGACCTGCCTGCCCCCTCCTCAACCGCCCAGCCGTTCTTCTGCCGTGGAGCAGCACCCGTAAAGACCTACAAAATCCACTGACAACAATTGCTTCAATTTCTCTATAAAGATCTGATCAGTATCTGTCTGCAACAGCCTACAAAATATACCCTTCAAAGAAAAGTTGAAAAAAGCATGAGAATAAAGATGAGGTTTTTTACGAGATAATGAAAACAATAGGTGTTAACTTTTGTAATTTGTAGCTCTATTGTTTCGTAATTGTTATAAATACTTGAGCTAGAAATTCAAGGGATATGAACATCCGTTTTTCACTTACAATTTTTAAAATTTGAAGGGTAAAACCGTTAGTTTGAAACAAATTAACATAAAGGGCAACCATTCGTGACACTTTTGCAATTATTAAAGAAGAGGGCTACAAATTGCAAAAAAGTAAATACCACAAGGTACTTTTTGCAATTAATTTTTCTTTTCACATTTAAACATAATGCTTTTAATCCATATCAGGAAATTACAACAGAGATTGAAACAAACAAACAAAAAAAAAAAACAATAAGCTGCAGCTGTGTTAAGTGTTAACCCTGAATCCCAGAGATGGCACAAACATAAAGGCCACATTGATTTTGGGTAGGATCAGGAAGAATCAGAAGTATGTACTCTCCACGAGTTGGGGGACGCCTTGCTTAACCGAATTACCAGAAAGCTTCACCCAAATTGCCTCAAGCTCTGCACTATGTCTCTCTTCATTTGTTAGCCACAAAGATAAGCAACGATCAATAAAGTCTCTGGCGCCACCCACAGGAACACTACCTTTGGAGATGCTGGAGCCACCAAACCTTGTGATTCTCTGTAGATTTAGGTCAGAGGGCTGCTCTGCATAACAGTTGAGGATGTCTCTAATGGCACTGCACCAGATTGGTCGAGCTAGCTTGAGGAATTCCTGTTGGGCCAGCACAGGAAGACCCACGCTTCCAAGAGCAGACTCACCTTGCCCGCCTCTTCCGTGGAAGTCTGACCCTCCCAGCTTCACAAGATCATATGTGTCTGCTAAGTCACTGTAAACTGTCATCCAAACAAATCAGTACATGCTTAGCTCTAGAATAGTCTTTTCAATGGTGCATGAATCAGGTCAAGAACAATGATCACCGATACAAAACAACGTCTAAAATATACAGGGTTAGCTGCAGCTAGCTATTGCTTATTATACATCTTTTGCATACAACTATCCCAAATTTTAAACTCTTGCATCCAACTATAACTCCTTTTCATGCAAAAAAAAAAAAAAAAAAAACTCAATGAAAATGTCCTTGGCGGTAATCTAAAACAGGATTTCATAACTACCAAAAACATTTTGGTTTTAATAAGAACTCCTTAAAATATGAAATTATAAAAAGACGAAAAAATGGCATCTTTTAAGATTAGGGTACATGGCATTTTCGTCATTTTTTTTAATGAAAAAGAGATATCTTGTTTGAAAGTTTAAGTAATTGTAAATAACGTTTTAAAGTCGGGGATAGTTATGTGCAAAAGACGTGTTGTACACAATAGCTATCTGCAATTAACCCAAATATATATTCAAAAAGGGGCAATGCCTCTTAGCATTTTACAATGGAGTACATTTAACTTTTATCTAATCTAATATTATAACATTACAAGAGTAACAATGCAATTTCATGGTCGTGGCTCATGAAGGTGAAATGTTCACCTTCAGTACAACACCGCATCTAAAATCTATATATAAGATTCTCTTTATAGCCCAATGGGCAGGGCTCGAGGTCACGACAATTGAACATATGGGTTCGAGTTCTAGTGTATACAAGCTTCTTTAGCATATGGTTTCCGAACTATCCCTCTAGCAAATCCTTTTTCTATCGACTGAATCAGGTGTATCAAAGCTTTTTGTGCTCAAGACCTTGCTTATGTAGAAGTAAGAGCACCAAACATTTTTTTTCATTCTGGAAGAACTTCTTAAAATTGATGTATCCAGCAAGAAATGGGATCTCTGATGCAGAAGAAAGCTCTAAACTTTCCCACTTGACCACACCTTGAGAAAGGCCCGACAAGGACTAAATAGAGAGAGCCTTTATTTACCTGATAGTTTACCATCACTTCTATAAACCTCTATCCCATGAAGGCCGGCTTCTTTCAGTCTCCTGATGATTGGAACAGGGTTCTTCAGCGCCCATGGATGAGCTAGCACTGCCACTCCTCCGGTCTCACAGATCAACTGCACTGCTTCCTCTGCAAGAGGCTCACTTCCCCTGCAGCCAGAGCAAACAAATATTTATTCCATCACTTTCCAGATAAGAAATATGCATAAACATATTTAATTGCGGGCCAGAGTCAAATAAATTACGTGGAATATGCGGGTCCACCATCATAAAGATATCTTGCAAAAGCTTGTTTCAGATTTTCAACATGGCCTGCCTCGACCATAGCTCGAGCTACATGTAGTCTCCCGGGAGCAACTCCTTTGCCTGCTATTCTAGAAACATGCTCTATCTTAAGAGGCAACTTGAGCTTATTCAGCTTTGTGACCATATCCTTTGCACGGAGGTAACGACCATCCCTTATACTAGACAACAAATTTTCCAATTCCTCAAACCTTTTTGGGCCACAAGCGCTGTAATATGCAAGTACGTGAACCGGTTCCTCTAATTCAGACTCCTCTCTGTTTTCAGTCAATTCTCGAATATCAGAAGAAAATAGCATTATCGGAATAAAGAGAGAAAAATCTTCAGGCTACAAATTATCTAATGGACATAAATGACAAAAGGTGTTGTTAAAAGATTATGCCATCTACATACCACAACATATTGTGTATAATCACAAAGAACTACAGGTGATTTTGAGGCTAACCTTGGGGAGTATATAGTGCTGATTTCAACCCCTGGAATTATCTTGATGCCAAATCTGCAAGCTGCATCAATGGCCTCGGGGATGCCAGACATCGTATCATGATCCGTTAGAGCAAGAACTTTCACCTGTTCTGAACACATATAACTGATTAAATAACAAGACAAATGCTGCTGATGGGATTGATACTATGTAAAAAATTTAGAGAAACCCTTATACTCAATGAGTCATTAGTTCTACCAACATAATGATAACTCCTATCATATAGTAAACTGATACACGTTTCGAATTACAGTTAGGAAGTCTTTACTATTATTTAAGCTCCAAAACATCAAGCAAGACCAGCATTTATTAAGCAGACAGAGAATGGAGCAGGAACCATAACCACAAACATTGACCAGTGGTTCCCAACAGGTCTTTCGCTGCACTAAAACACATAAGCTTGATAGTTCACACACAGAAGCATGGCACCATTTGTTCTTGACCCAATTTGCTAACCTAGGTGCAAGGCCAAACAGGACTAAACAACATTCTAGCTGAAACCCAGTTTTGGCTAAACAAGGCCATGAAATGTGCACAAAGGGCTATTGGGAATGAATGACAATACCTCATATGGTGTCTTGTAATCAATTAATAGTACCAGAAAGCAAACAGTAATATTGATTGAAGCACAGAAATTCTGAATCAGCAAAACCCATTTGCAATACTAGCCAAAGACACAAACTTTACACAAAACTCACCCCATTGGCATGAGCCTTCTCAACGAGCTTGGTAGGAGACAAGTACCCATCACTGAAATTCGAATGCGAATGCAACTCAAACACCGCCTTGTCCGCGCCCTTCCCAATCCACCTCTGAACCCCAAAATCATCAATCGAATCCTCCAAAACCTTAGGCTCGTCTAAGAACACCCACTCGCAGACATAGCGGTGAGCAAGGCTCTGCTCCGCCGTCATTTTACGCTTGCTACCGCCGCGCTTCTTCTTCTTCCGCTTGTTCTCGCCCACCATTGTTGAATATCGATGGGGAGGGTCCCTGGTTCTTCTCCTCGTTGTGGGCGCAGAGAGACAGTGCAATAACCAGTCAAAAGAGGAAGAAGGAAGCACCTGATTTGAATAGCGGTCTATAGAAGGGGCTATTAGGGCCTCGAGCTCGATAGGGGATTAGGCTAATGGTGTATATACTGTATAGGGCTATCTATTATACAGTCTCCGGACAGAAAGAGGGGAACATATTAAATAGTACAGATGCACAGGTGTCCTCCCAGTCCCTGCTTTTCACCTTAACTTTTTCTTTTTGCTCTTGCAGGTTGGGATGTACTTTTTCTCCAACTTTTTCTTAATTATATTTCCAAATGTAAAATTGACTACATCCCTGTACAATATGAACATTGATGATGGCGATAAAGGGTAATAGGTACTTTTGTTTAACTTAAAAAGACCATGTATTAATAATAAAAAATTCATAGGAACGGACTCGAAACGACCGTCAATAAAGATCCATAAATCGTAAATAAGATGGAAAACGCAAACATGTGAAAGTCCGAATATCGTGGAGTTGAACAAGAATAACTACGGTAAACAACGAAAAATACAGAAACAAAAAAGATATCATACGATTCTAGGCTGGGACTCTAGGAGAATACTTTTTTAGCGGTTGAGGCCATCGATACTACTGCTGATGCCCAAAAGTGAAGGTTTGGTCAGTCTTG
>JAYMTN010000741.1:0-14949 GCA_036897425.1 Erodium trifolium | reverse complement strand
TCACTCGTAAATATGTCTTGGGATGCAGCTCCTTCTCTCTCTCTCTCTCATTTGATGTTTGTTGTATAATTTCACCATCATGACATACATCTGGTTCTTCTGAATTGATCTCTTCAGTTCCCGCAATTTACCCTCTACACCTATATTCTCGGCTTCATATGGTTGACACTCTTGGGAGGTTGGGAATCGAGCATCATTTCAGGAACGAGATAGCTAGTGTATTGGATGAAACATGCAGGTAACTTTTGCTTATGGCCATAAGAAACCCATTATCGTGATGTGATTGGTTATACTAGCTTGAACAATGAACACCACCATGGTTATTGTTTTTTTTACTTTCATTATCCATAGGTGTACACATGAGTCTTGGTCCATATCTAATAGTTATGGATGTTGGACCACGGCCAATTAGGCTGATATTTTGATCATATTAGTGGTCAGTATGTATATTATGGGCTTTGTTGCTCCTTCTGCGAAGCCCAGGCTTCACAACAACGGGTATCAGGCATGTTTTGGTGGACTAGTATTATGAAGTTAACATGTGTGTTAATATACATGTTGGATCCATGACCTATTAGGCTGGGCCTCTTCCCATCAATGCATGCATTGAAATCTTGTATAATTATGTTCTACGAAGTTTCATTGTGCCTTACTAGAAAGCACTGCATTTTCCATGGCGCAGATGCTGGCTACAGGGAGAAGAAGAGATATTTCTCGACACAGCCACCTGTGCAATGGCATTTCGAATATTGCGTAACAACGGATACGAGGTGTCCTCAGGTATTTGTTCATTATATATAGTAGTTAAGCCACTGGGGTTGGCTTAGTGGTTAAGTGAGCTCTGCTTCCTTCTTGATGTCAGAGGTTCGAATCGCAGTGAGTCGCCTGCTTTAGAGCAAGTGTGGGGTGAGGGTTTGGTCTGAGGTTACCTGAAGCTAGGTTAGGTTAGGATCTCCCTCTTTATTGCTAATCAAAAAGGAAAAGAAAGATATAGTTGTTAGATATGTTAATTTAATCTACTGAAGGAGATTGTTCTGACAATTATGCAGACCCATTAGCTAAGTTTGCTGAAGAAGATTACTTCTTGAATACCCTTGAAGGGTATGTGAAGGACACTTGCGCTGTCTTGGAGTTGTACAAGGCTTCCCATATGATTATACATCCAGATGAATTATATTTGAATCAGATACAATCATGGACAAGTTGCTTCCTGAAACAAGAATCATCCAGTGGTTCAATTCAAGCTACCAATAAGCTCGATAAATTCTTTTCCCAAGAGGTAGTTTCAATGTTCTATATATATGCAGCTAATCATAAGCTTATTCCATCCGAACATTTTAGTGACTGAAAAGTTTCATTGTTGTAGGTGGATTATGCTCTAATGTTTCCGTCCTACGCAAATATGGAAGGATTAGCAACCACAAAAAATATTGAGCGTTACAATGTCAATGACATAAGAGTTCTGAAAACTTCCTACTGGTACGCATTCATTTCTTGTAGTATATGTATTTTGAAAATGTCGGCCTAACCACAGTCTCATTAATAGATTCTTAATGGTCTTAATAGTTCTCCAAATACTGGTAACAAGGATTTTCTAAAGTTGGAAGTGGACGACTTCAATGTCAACCAATCTTTATATCTTAAGGAATTTAAAGAATTTGAAAGGTATGAATCTGGATCCGAGTGTCGTAGGCAATGCTACCATGTGAATATTGCTGCATTACATTTGCTATAAATTATAATGCAGGTGGATTGTAAAGCAGAGACTAGACAAGGTGAGGTTCAGGAAACATAAGATAGGCTATTGCTACTACTCTGCTGCTGCAATCCTTCCCCCTTCTGAAATATGTGAGGCTCGCCTTGCATGGGCCAAGCATGCTCTCTTGACAGCTGTGCTCAATGACTGGTTTGACGAAGTAGGCCATGAGGAGGACAAAGTAAAGTTGGTTGATCTGGTCGAGATGTATGTTCATTTAACCTATCCTTTTTTTTTTCTTTTTTCATTTTCACTTATGACCCTCCATTGCTATGTTATATATGACAAAACCAAGTCTGATACAAGATGAGCCACAGGTGGGATGTAAATGCTGGTACGAATGGTTGTTCTGAGGATGTTGAGATCTTTTTTTCGGCTCTGCATAGTGCAATTTGTGAGACCGGGATCTCAGCATATGAAGTGCATGGATGTGATGTGACAAACCACATTAAGAAGATTGTGAGATTAAATTCTTGTGGGAATTTCCAAAATGTGTTTTTTTTTTAATTCGTAGCTTGTGGAAAACTACTCTTTTGAGAAAAATAAGGTTCCTTATTTTTTTTGTGCACGGTTGTCAGTCAAGTTTCGTTAGTTTTTAGATAAAATGGCAAGAGTTCCCTCAATGTATAAAATGACCAAAATACCTCAGTTCAGTCCTGGCCTGGTGCTCGACTTCTACGCGTCTTTGGCGGCGACTTTCTTGCGCCTTGTCTCAATGAAAAAGTTCACATTGAAAAGACAGTTTATCGCACCTTTATTTTTTTAAAAAGAATATTGTTTCTTTGCCTAGTGAGCTGCTGTTTCTTGGTGACACGAGGTCTGTTTTTGGTTTTTGGTTTGATGGCAGTGGTTGGATGTGATGAAAAGCATGCTAAAGGAAGCAGAATGGGGAAGGAGTGGATATGAGCCAAGCATGGATGAATACTTTTCAATTGCAAAAAAGTCTGTTGGATTAGCAACAATTGTGGTTCCTTGTCTACTCTTTGTGGGAGCCAAGATTTCCCCAGAAACCTTAGAAAGTCCTGAATTCCATCACCTCGATCATCTTATGGGCAGCATCGGACGTCTTCTCAATGATATTCAGACCTATGAGGTACACACTCTTCTCATTTTCACAAAATTATGTTACTCTATCCTGAAATAGTTGCCCTCTATTGATTTATTTCCAATAGAGGCCTTTTACTTCAATGCATTTTATTTCTTCCTAATCGAAAAAACTGAAACTGTATGGATATCTTATTTACGTGAATGACTCGTTTGGGGTTAATTGTACCTGTGCAGAGAGAAGCCAAGGAAGGAAAAGAAGCGAATGCGGTGACTTTGCGTGTAATCCATAGCAATGGTGCGGTTAAAGAAGAGGAGGCCATAGAAGAGATGAACTGTGTCATTACCGAAAAGAGGAGAGAATTGCTGAGATTGGTGTTGCAGAAGAGAGGGAGCTTGGTTCCCAGAGCCTGCAAGGATGTCTTTTGGAATATGAACAGGGCGACGCAGTTTGTGTACAGAGATACCGATGGATTCAACATGAAGCTTCTGATGAAGGAACTGAGTGCAATCGTTCATGAACCCATCGTTCTCCATCAACACCTTTAAGGATCTGAGTGCTCATCTTGTCCTCTATGGCCCCTCTATGGTCAAAACTGGTTCAGAAATGTATCTTCTTTGGTCTAGTTTCATTACAATTACCTTATGTTACTAAATAATCTGCAAATTGCTTGATGTGCAAGCTATAATTTTTATAAACTCAAGAAAAGTAACTATGATGCAATAATACTACATTTATACAGCTTATTTGATGACTCAAGACAAGCAATGAAAGCAGAGATGAGGCAATAATTACTACATTTATACAGCTTATTCGATTATTCTACAAGGACAAGTCAAGCAAATAAGTTATGCCAGTTGTAGTTTCTACAAGTTTTCATCACTTTAATTTGTACAATATATCTCAGTCGTCTCCATTGTGTCGTGTTACAGAGGGCCAGAGCGAAGCTGCCATGCTATGATGCCTCAGGTTGCTCGGGTTTCGATGATGCCCACATTCCATATTCAATGCACAGACTCTTAGCCACCACAGAATCACTGATCAAGCCTACTTTCGCCTCACTGAAATTAAGCGCGCCTCTCAGCTTCCGCTCACTGGAGAAAAAATTGGACTTCGTTACATTACAAGTCCAGGAGTTTGTACATGGAAGGAGGAGAAAAGGCATACCTATTCAAGCGGTTGTTGATGACAGTCAGGTCTTTTGACGGGCTCTGATAAGGACGAGTACTTTCTCCAAGACAAGCATAATAGCTTTTAGCACTATGCGAGACTAGCACATCCTTCTGCAGACGCAATTCAAGAATCAAGCACATAAATTATTTGTATGACTATTATAAGTTGTTCCATCAAGGGCGAGAGAGCAGTTTTAAGTGAATATGGCTGAACTTTTGGAGCTAAATATGGAAGTTCCTCAATCAACCGGTTTTCGGTATGAAAGTTTCTAGACTTAGATCACCCTCATGATGCTGTTAGAATTCGAACATGTGACCTTTTGGTCTATATAGTTGAAGAATCTTATGACCCACTAAATGTGTGTGTGTGTGAGAGAGAGAGAGAGAGAGAGATTATGTACCTTAGATGATCGCAATGGTGTGACATAAACATTGTGGGCAGAGGATACTTTCCTTGGTGACATATCGGGAAGATTTGGAAATGAAGATATTTTGGGTGATGCAGGACATTGAGCTAAGGTACCCAAGAAAAATACAAGAAGCATGTCAGCTGTACTAAAACCTGAAATAAGATATATCAGAATTACAAATATGTTTTGTGATGAAAGCATACCATCCATGCTTTTGTTCACTTCAGGAACCTCGCTAGGCTCTCTAAGTTCCTCCAGCAGATGCTTTACCGTGGGAAGAAATATTCTATTGTAAAACGTAGTAATGATAACATGATGTCCTGTTCTCTGTTGCCAATTCATATAAAAGGGTTAGACAAAAAAAAAGTGCACAAAACGAAGGGGACTGCCCTGGTTACACGCGATTTATAGTTTACTACCCTGAAGTCGGTCAACTTAACTTTTTAAAGTGTTGGTTTACTACCATGAACTTTTAAGTGTGCCAGGTTACTACTCTATACTTTGAACTTGTTGCATTGTCTGTCAAGTTGTACATAATCCGCTAAATTTAGGATTTAGGGAATATGAGATGCCAAAAGAACCCTTTTACATGAGGTGGCTGAGCACGAGAAGACATAATTTTGGCATCACATATTCTCTAAACCCTAAATTTAACGGATTCAACTTAACCGACAATGCAACAAATTCAAAGTAGAGGGTAGTAACCCGGCATGCTTAAAAGTTCAGGGTAGTAAATTTGCACACTTCAAAATTCAGGGTAATAAACTGCAAATCATGTATAACACAGTGTAGTAAAACGCGATTTCCCCTAGAATTAACCAAGATAGTGGAGATAAAGCAAATGTATACCCCATTTTGGCACGCTGATGACGAGTCGATGAATACACTCTGGAAAACTTGTGATTTACAGTGGGGTTGCTTTCTATAGTTGAAAACAATTTCCTTGAAGGTAAGGTTCAGTTTGTAAACCTGCAGGTAAATGTAGACAGATTAAAGGTACACAGAACAATTCAGCAACAGCCCGAAATCTCATGAGTCTCTGAAAGCAAACCTTTATAACTCCATAAAAACAACAAAGGATGATCTGGTCAATGTGGCGATTGAAAAAGAGAGATGTATGATGACTAAGAACTTGTTGAAAAAGCCAATAGACATCCTCCCGTATCTTCTGAGATTGCTTTAGCCTATCAACCATACCATTGACTCGGACAGCAGCTAACTTTATAATCTAGGGAGGATCAGGACACATGCATATAGTAATTAAAACAGAGATAATAACATGTTGAATAAGCAAAAGTAAAAGACCAAAAAATGTTGGAGTTTTATCATGAGCTTCACAAAGTGAGGCCAGTTAGCAAATTTGGCAGAAAATTCCAATTCATGCTGGAATACCTTGGCTGCTGGATATTTCTTAATCCAGCATGAGCAATATAGGGAACTTCTCATATAAACTCAATACCCTCTATGAAACAGCTTACTTTAATGGTTCTTAATTCTTATAATAAGATTTACAAATCTTCTAAATCAACAAGTAACAACCAAACATAAGAAAGCCACAAGATGATAAGTCTTAACTCGGACAGACAAATGTGGATGAGGCCGTACTTCAAAATGGGATTTAGTGAAATTTGCTATATTGGGTCAATAGTGTATATAGTTTTATGAATTCCCCCTATTGTCTAACATAACCACCATTTTTATCACTAGCACAGTAACACTATGATAGATACCTTCACCTTAGTGTCATGTGACCGGTGCCAACACCACCATTGTCATTTTTACAACATCACATACTCATTACAATTACTAAGGAAAGCAGAAATCATGTTTTTTTTTATATAGAAAAGTTGTAAATTTTAGATTTGACAAATCTTATAGCTCTAAGACTATGAAGTTAATGGAGCAGTGGCAATTTTCATTAGAAGAAATATGGAATACCTTGCTAAAGAAAATCTTGATTCCAGTGTCTGCGCATGTTTCCCCTTTAGCTCTTGGATTTTGTTGGGCAGGACTGTATAACATCTTGTTAGAAACAGAACAAGGCCACAGAGTAGTGTGCAAATAAATTGAATCTGAGATCATGCCCTTTGCCGTGTTAAATAGTACCTGGCAAATGCAGATTGTAAAGGAGCCGGTGATAGCTTTGCTTTGAAGTTACCAGAGGTCATCAGGCGATTCTTCACTGGTGATATAAGCACATTTCGCTCTACAAGGGCACTTCGATAGTCTGTGCAGACCCTCTTTGGAGACCTTATATCCCCCTTCTGACCTGAGAAATAATAGCATAAATACATGGTAGTCAAATTAAAATCATTCCACATTCTACAAGAGAAAGAACCAATTAATTATCACCACTCATCGGCAACTACGTCACGAGCAATTATTGGATAACATTATTAATCAGTTATAAAAACCTATCCATTCTTCTGGGTTCACAAACTTACATTTATAATTATGTACAGAGTAGTGGCAAAGATAACAAAAATACCTGTTGAAGCCTCATGCTTCTGCAAATAAGCAACAGGAGGCAGACCTCCATAAGAAAAGTTAATCTGTGCAGATATTGCATCCAAGGAAGGCATTGGTTCTGCTAATAACCCAAGACGATTTATTTCTGCAGATAGGGCTGGTCTTGCAACAATCAAGGAATTGTACATTGAGGAACCTTTTTGCCACACCATGCTCTCCAACAGTAGCTCCTCTAATGAATTCAGATGTCGCTTCAATTCTCTAGGAAGAGAATCCTCATGCCGAATGAAACTCTCTATCACCTTGCTAAGATCAAAAGCTGTAATTCCAGTTTTCTCTAACACCGCAGGAAACAACATTGTAACAGTCTTATATGTTGCCAAAACTAACTCTGCAGAACAGGCAAGCATACATCTATGAAACCTCTCATTAGTTAATAAAGAGGTCAAATTCTTTTCACGCAAGACTTGGGTCTCTGCCCTGCACATTGTTTCCAAAACCCTATAATACAACTTCAGGGCTTCCAGTTTCCGTTGTTCTGCCCATATGTTTTCCAGTTTTGCATTCCGTAAGCTACCAGAAACACAGCTCTCTTCAAGAGCACTGCTTGGGAAAATAGAGTTCAATATTATGTGAGCCCTGCGTATCACATCATTAGAGACATTTTTGTCACATGATGCCAGGAACTGCTCCAATTCCGCAGAAGGCTTTGATGGAAGTGGAGAAATGACAGTGTGAAGCCACTTTGCAGTTGTCATAGCTGTGCTTACAGGTGTAGCCACTATACTAGCACTATCGATAGTGCAGTTTGATGGAGATGAAGGAGAGAGTGGACTAGTACAAGTTTTCGTTGGGGAAGCTATTGAATCAAATTTCCTCTACAAAGCAGAAACAATAATATATATAAACAACTTGATTTAGATAAATGCTACAAATATTGTGTTTTCTTCATTTAGGAGACGTACCTTAGAGCCACTCATATTCCATGCACCTCCGGACAAGCTCCCTGAACCAAGTAAGCTATCATCCTCATTAACAAATACCCTCTCATCAACTTCACACCTGTTTTTAATTGCATCAGCGTAATCCTTTTCTAATGTGTTCAAGGTAGACGGCAAGGATGTTTCCTCCAATAGATCTTCAAAGTAACTCAAATTATCTGCATTATCAGGGAGTGCGATATTAGAACAACTGGATGAACTAAAAGAGGAAACGTTGACTTCGGAAAATTATAAATTGACCTGTGTCAATATTCTCCAGGTTTTTGGTTTTACATTTGGATGCCAAACAGGGTTTTTTCTTCAAAACACTTTCAATTAAATTGTTTGCTTTCTCCATCGTGTTCCTGAGCTCTACATCTGACGTGTGATAGATGTTGCAAAGTGATGCAATCAAGTCCACACTTTTGTCATTTTTCTTAACTGAATCATACATAAACAGGATCAGTGGGAACAGATAAATATGTATTTATAGAGAAAGTGAGACACACGCCACACACTTGTGAAAATATAAATGACAGAAAATGTGATGAATACAAAGACAAGAACAGAAGAATTACCAAAGCGTGGAGAGTCGTGGAAATTGAAATTTCTGAAGCAAACAGGAACATGGATGATTAAAATAGCCTGTTACATATTTCACCGGACAGGAATTTGTTACTCCTTTCAATATTTCATGGTCTTAAAAGCATGGAAGAAAAAAACCGCTGAATTTGTAAGACATTTAATTTTCCCACTCTTTCATTTCATCCAAGGTGCATACTATTTCATGTGATAATCATCGTGACACTAAAAAAGACAAATAAATATCATACTAAGCATTATGAGTTAGCCGAAGTTAATAAACAGCCATTCTATTTTTACTGAGGAAAGTGATGCAGAAATGTTACTGACCAAAACAGAAACAAGACCATTAGTGCAGGTCACTAGGTCTGTGAAATGGCTAAACACATGAACACGGAGAGCCAGAAACAGCAACCATCCAAATCGATAATGCTCTGACGGAAAGCCCATGGCAGTTCCAACTACTGACTGCTTCTCACTATTTGTGTCACTTGTCATGAAAAACTCCAGGTATGCACGTTTATAGTACCTTGAATCATTACAACAGTGAGATATAAGTTATTTCAGAAGACATGAGAAGAATTCCAAGAAAACAAATGTAATGCAGTGTATTGAAGCCCAACAAAATTTGTGGATTTTTTTGATAAACAATTTCACGAAACAAGAAGAGCTACTTCATTTTAGCTTTTTCCTTTCACATATTAGGATATCAATATCGTGGTAGAGAGATACATAAATGAAAACCAACTGATTGGTTGGGGGATTAAAGTGGATCATTTTAGTACATAGTCTTCACTAAATTTTGCTTCAGAAACAATACTGGCTGCTTCATAATTTCTTCAACAGAAACCAAGACATGCTTAATTCATAGTTTAGCAGATACAAATGACGGGAACTGGTAAAGATTGAGGTGAAACATGTTACAGAGTAGCACATAAAGTACTTTTATTTTCACTTTGAACAGGAGATGCAGTAACAGAGTTACTCACTTGCTTAGATGGCTCAAGAGCACAAAATTGGCTTGCATTTCCTTAGCCTGGTTGGATAGAAACGAAGAAACGCTTGAGTGAGGGTTCAAACAGAGTACACAACATTAGGCTGAAAAAAAAACATGTTAACACAATAATCCTAGAAGAATATTGTTGTTGCTCCATTACCTGGAGTCGATTCTCCCAATCTGCACCATACAGATTACCTAATATTGGGCCAGCCTTCACAATACATTGAGGAAGATCTTTAAAAAAGTCAACAAGGCTGTAAAATGAAAATAAGAGCTGTAAAATTAAGAGAGTAATCCATTCAAAACCAACACAAGAACAAAAGTTACATACTTGAGCTTTGAAATTCTCAATATCTGGCATAGAGTAAGATGATTATCTCTGGACTCCTTTTGCACAGTCCCACCATCTTTCTCACTTAATCTCCTCACAGAGTACAATACAAAGGCAAACCAAAACAGTTCTACTTCTTCTGGCTGATTCAAGGCAAAGAAACAAATCCGATTGACATACAGTTTTCAGTTTTTACATTAATAATTGGTAAAGAGAAAGCACACAATACCGTCCCACTTCCAATAGCTGGCATGTTTGTTGATATAAGGTGCTTGGTTTCTTTGAAAACCTTCATAGCTTGCGTATTAGTATTCTCATCCAAGGAAAATCCATCCTGTGCCAGCAGATTTCAATCTTCAATTGCAAGACAATGTTTTCAAAAATAAAGTTACTCTGATAAAATGGACTACGCACAACAGGGAAAAGCAAGGGGGCGAGAAGATAAAAACCTTGCAAAATTTAATGAACTTAGTGTCAAGTGCATCAATATCACCACCCTGTGTGGGCCAACTGTTGCACCTTGCAACTGAAGATTGAGTATCCTCCATAGAGTATTCAGTGAAGATTGGGTACAGAACTCCAAATCCAAGCTGATCTGATGCACGACAACAATTTTTCAAGTTAACATAAAGGACAACCCTGCATACAACAAACTCTATGATTCATAAATATGGACCCATAATTCAAGTTTCTTCAAACCTGCACCAACCCAAAACCTTCAAGTTGCTCTTTAACCATTCAGATCATCCAATTGAAATTAAATAAAATCACTGGCATGACCACAACCACCAGAACCCAAATTTCTAAATAAGCATTCAATTGAGTTCAGACACCAGAACCAAAACAAATTGTCTTCAAATTTGCATTAAAAAGTAAACAATTCCGCATTAAAGAGCAAGAACTGAACTTTGATCTTCATGGAATTGTTGGGGACGTGTGCGAAGAAACACATAAACCTCACGATTTCGGACAAGTGCTCAAATTTGACCATATATATAACATACACTCACCAAACTGAATCCATTGCTACATGTTTCAGCACCAATCGTTCGATTCCAAATCTAATTCGATTCAGCACCAATCGTTCGATTCCAAATCTAATTCGATTCCAAAGACACTGAGAACAACAAACAAAAGGGGAAAGTGACGATATTTCAGTAAAAGAACCTGATACCTCCGATTCTGAGTCAATGATCTGCAGGCTCGACGAACAAACCCTAGAACCTCAACTCCGTTTCAACGACGATGATGAAGAAAAAGAAGCAGCTACAGTTGCATCCGCTGATAACCCTAACTTTCTTCCCTCTCTTTTCTTTTCTATCTTTTTTTTCTGCTGAGCTTGTGTCTGTTGGGCGGGAAAATAAGGTACATGATGACAAGATCCGCCACCCAGCGGTGCATCACCGCCCAATGAAATCAAGCCACGTCCTGTGGGTCAGGTGTGTTTGCCACCGCCAACCATGCTTTCGTACGTTACGAGAATGGTTTAAGTTTAACAGACATAATCCCCATCATCATTACGAATTAAATCTCTAATTTATTTATTTTCTCAATTTGCTTTTGTGTGTGAACTTCAATAAACATACATTAAAGGATGACAATTATATCTCGATTCCGGAAATCTCAACGGTTCACCTTATCCATTTTGATTTTTGTACTAAACAATTCATTTTTTTGTGTGTATAAGGAACAATGTCTACCAATTCTATTTCCTTCTGATATATCAGATATGAACTCTGTAATGTCGGGTAATTTGGGGCACGAATTAAGCATGCGATTTAATCGCAAATGTGGTTTTTAACGAATTTGGGACGTCATTGTCACACAATACATGACTATTCGTCCAGATTCGTTTAGCTAATCCCCGAACCAATTAGGGATAATCAACCAATGTATTATAGATGCTATGCTCTGCAACAACTATTTTTAGGGATTGAATACAAATTTATCACGCAGTCTATTCAGTAAACATGTGTGAACTTCAATTAACTCATATCCCGATCCATTTTGAAAGGAAAAAAAACGAATTCAATTTTAAGTCTGAATATGATCTAAATCGGAAATTAGTCGAATCAAGCTTAACCGGCTCGTTGAAGACTCTATAATACGTTACAGTCCTAACTATTCCTCATTCAGAAGCATGAAGTTCTGAGAATTTGGAAGAGTATCAAGTATTTAAAGCCTAGTCTCCGAACAGAGTGAAGTATCGCAAACCATCCCGTGAGGTGAGCAGCTCATGGCTTTGTTTTGTAGGATCAAAATGATTTCTTCTCGTAAGAAACTAGCCCGTGAACTCCGCCCTCAACTTGTGCCGCGCCTGTCCTCACCTGAAAGAGAGGGAAAGGAAAGTCAATGATCAACAAAATCAATGTCCAATGACAGCAAGTGTACAGGCTGAACCAGTAAGGTTAGCAACCAAGAGCATCTCAAATGGGATTAGCCCAGAGTGGGGATTAACCCATTCCCCCAGCCTCTCACAATGCTCGAGACGATAAGTAATGTGAATCTGGAGGAATGGTCACGTTCACATGACAAGTGGCCACAAGGTTGGCGAATTGAACGGGACAGTGAATTCTTCGCTCCTCCAGAGGTAGAGGATTCACCCGTTGAATTCACCCTGCATTGCATGTGCCCTAACCCATCTCAAATTTAATGTCAACCAATATCAGTGCTAATGATCGAAGCAAGCAACTATAAACAATGTTTTTCACTCTATATCCATGACCACAATTTTACAGTAATGGGTAGAAGAGAATCGAAACAGAAGCATGTGTTGATGAAAGAGTTATCATTTGAAAAAAAAAAAAAAAACAATGGAAGAGGAAGACATCTACAACAACAATGCCCTACCAAAAGAGATATTTTTCACTTTCACGTATATGGCAGTAACACTGTATATTTGTGAAAATCACAGCAGCGGAATGAGAAATGGAGAGCCTTACCTCCAGCCTTAAAACACTAGACCGTAACAGGTCATGAGCAGATGGTAGAGACTTGGCGCCAAGATCCTGAAACCCTTGCTTAACTGCTTGCATAGTGTAAGGTATAAACTTCAGAACAGAACCCTTATCTGCAACTGATCCAACCACACCCTGAGCGATCTTTAACTTTGCTGTATCACCCAAATATCTGTTATCACTCCCTTTAGTCATTGCTTCTAGGGAACCCATGCCTCTATACTTTTTTATTCGTCGACCATTCTGATACAGTCAATTGTTAGAATTTATAAAAAGTTTGCCTAAATGTCATGCCTATGTATAGTCATAACCGAGGAAATAATGAAGAAAATCAATGCATTGATATAGGATTGTAATCATTGTATATATTTACATATTTGCGAGTCTATCCAAGTAAAGCATGTAACTTAACAGGTATCAGAAAAAGGAGAAAGCAAAAGGTTTGCCAAGATTCAAGCATGACATGAAACATTCAAAACCAACCCGATGGTGTGCATTGGATCTCTTTATCGTATCCAGTGTTTTGGAGATTACTATGTTACAAGTTTGTTGTAATTATTTAATACCTAGGATTTGAGTGTCAGTGAGCATGAAACATACAGTATTACCATGAAAGGCATTTCAGACTATGGGCCTAGAATTATGTACCTGAAATTCATAAACACCGGGAGCCTCAGTGCTTCCAGCTAGGAAGCTGCCCATCATTACTGTAGCAGCCCCCAAGACTAGAGCCTTAACAATATGCCCAGAGTTAGAAATGCCGCCATCCGCAATGACAGGCACACCGCATTGCGAAGCAATAGAAGAGACCTTATATACAGCTGTAGCCTGATAAGTGAACAGAAACAAATTATGAGCACCTGATAGACCAACTAATCAAAGAAAACCACAAAGGCATATCTTCAAAAAGAAGGTTGTGTATTAGACGATAACTTATAGGCCAACAGCATTTCATTTATTTGGCTTCAATATTGCATATCAGACACTCTAAACAACAGGACATCAGGTATGCTACCCATTTGTTGACATATCAATCAGTACACACAACCTAGTCTAGCAGAAACCTATGTAGCATGACGTCAAAACCACTAACTTGCACAAAAAAGAAAGCTTAAAGTTAAGAAAATGCTCTATTTCAATAAAGAAATCTTTCGAATTTAGACAGTGTCACATTCATGTCACAGGTACTAAACTTAAGTAACACAATCCATTCTTCCTAAGAAATATGTCCATCTATAGACATCAGCCACAACTAGTTTCATTAGTATATTTCAATCTGAACACTGCTTAAACATGAATGCTAAATAGTAATTAACTTCATGCAATCAAATTATAAGGCAAGCTAAGATCAAGAAATATACAAGTAAAGTGATGTACCTGCCCTCGCCCAGCTGCACAAACCTCTTGGGTGGTACATATAGACCCAGAACCCATTCCAACTCGGAGCCCATCTACACCAGCCTGAATCAAATTCTGTGCCTGGTACATGGTCACTACATTTCCTCCAATCACATCCAGCTCCTGGTACGTCCTCTTGATGTACTTGATCATCTCAATCTGATAAATGGAGTTCCCCTGGGAGCTGTCCAGTACCACCACATTCGCTCCGGCCTTCACTACATGCTCCAGCCTCTCCTTATCAGCCTCCCTAGTTCCCATTGCTGCTCCAACCATCCACTCCCCATTAGGCCCCATCGTCCCCTTCCTCAATCTAGGGTACCCTTTGAGTCTCTCCACCTCCTCCTTGCTCACCAAATCAACCACCACACCGTCCCTCTCTAGAGCCACAAATTCACTCTTCTTCTCCGATAAGTACTCATCAATCTGCCCCAAATCATGACTCCACGGCACCAAATCCTTCGAATTGCACATGTAGTCGTAGATTTTGACCTCCTTCTTCTCCGAACTCGCCCAATCGGACTTCGAGACATACCCCAAAAGCTTCGACTGGGCGGTCCCGGACTCGGTGACGAGTATGTAAGGCGAGGAGCCGAAATCGTCGAGCGATTCGATACGCTCCTCGGTCGATTTGAAAGCCGGATTCGTCAATACCGGGACGCGACGCGACTTCGCGGAGCGGATGTGAGCGGCTTGGGCGGAGGGAGAGGAGTTGGCGTGGACGATGCCGATGGCGCCGAGAGACGCCATCGCCGCGGCCATGTGAGCTTCGGTGACGGTGTCCATCGGAGAAGCGACGCACGGGATGTCGAGGCTGATGTTCCGGGTGAGCTTGGTGGAGAGAGAGAC
>JAYMTN010000740.1:0-14952 GCA_036897425.1 Erodium trifolium | reverse complement strand
TTTTTTACTGTACTTGTTGGCTTCTTTGTTCTTCATGTTTGTAAAAATCTGATACCTAGACCTTTTCGTTGTGCTTGTTGGGTTTGTTTTGAGGCTGAACTTTTATGTCAGAGCTTGGGTCTATTTTTCTTTTTGTTGGGGTTTCATTCTGGTTTGATCCTTTGAACAAATTTGGATATGGTGTTTGGTTTGTTGTTGGTCTTTTTTTGTTTGGGCCGAAATTAATTCGGTCCTCAGAGTTTTCATGATTTTATGCCTTCCATTTTTATTCTCTGAAAGGATTAAGCTTTATAATATACATTACCGATTAAAAAAGAAAAGACAACGCAACGTTTCACAATGGATGCATTTGTTGCGCTTCCCCGATAGAGTTCTCCGGTGGTGAATGTACTGTGGATGCTCTTGAAAGTTAAATCAATAAAAAGAATGGAGTTTCAGGCCATCAGTGCATACAGTTTGTGATTGTTTTTAGTTGTGGAGCTTATGATATTTGAAGGCAAATCCATGAGCTAAATTCGATAGGGATTCATCCTTTTCTTCTTGCAGCCTAGTGTGATGTTCATCTTATGAAGGAAGACAACGTGGGTTGTCTTAAAAAAGAAATGAAAACAAATGAAGAGGACATAGTTACAGGTGCCGATAAGGAAAGCGATATATGTATCCCTGAGTTTAAGTGATTCTCCTGCACCAAGAGTACAAGCAAGGAGACAGCCTTGGTACGACCCATCTTAATTAATCACTTGTGCCTTTTTGATCCATCACAATAATTAATGTAACCATTAACACCTTCTTGTCTTTCTTTTTTTTATGTGCACTGATTCAATAAACTTCACGCCCATGCAATGATATGTGTTTTATAAGTAGTAAATATAATATATAATGCCCTAAACCATGTATCATGTTTTTTTTTTTTAAGGGAGAACAAACTTCATTAAACAGAAATATCATTTCTTACAACACAAGCAATAGAGTCAGGGATCACTGACCCCCCCACTCTTGAACTATCGAACTATGAAAAGCACGCTGAGCTACACTATGGGTAACTTCATTACGACACCGAGTCACGCAAAGAATCGCCGCATCTCCTATAGCATCTAAATAAGACCAAATGTCTTCAACAACAGGACATTCCAGACTATCAAACCAATGATTGAGGACTGCCGAAACCACATTCAAGACATCCGATTCCACCTTGGAGACTTGCCACTCTTTCTCCACACTCCACTTTAGACCCTCTCTCAAAACCAAACACTCGACAAGATGAGGGGAGAAAACTCCCGTCTGAAAACAGGTCCTCGCACCAATAACCTCTCCTATTTGTGTTATATCTCAAATTTGTGTTTCTGTTGTAGGTTTCTTTGTTTGTTTGTTAGTTTTTGGGTCTTACTCTTTACCATCCTATGAGTAAAGGAGATATTTCCCCCCCATATATTAATGGAGATCCATCTTCTCTCGTGCGTTATTTATGACTCATCCATCTTTATGAGAGGTGACATGGTTTTTCCATTTTCTTATTTAAAAAGTATACTCAAGTAGTTAGTCCCTTAAATCTTATATAAGAATGTACATACTAATAAAACGGGCATAATTTATGTTCAAATGCACTGTTTTTGTTATTCATTAAGAAACAGGAATGAATATTTTTTTATAAAAAAATTGTATGTAATCTATTCTTTGAGCCATACTTGATTTTTATAGAATATGTATGAACATTACAATTTTAAATATGTTTATAAAAGGACAAACATCAACGTTTATGGATAAAAAAACATCAACGACCAAAATGGTTCGATCTTATTCATTAAAAAAACATTTAATTCTCATGAGATGATTGGAAGGTAACTGTTGGGTTTGAACGAAACAGAGACAGAACTTTTCACGGGTGAAGATGGAACTGGAAATGATACGGAAGCTGTGTCATGTCACTGTGGAAAAAGAACTCTAAACGGTAGATTTTTTATTGTCGACACGTGGCATAGTGGTCCCACCCAAACGGCCAAGTTTGCTCAGAAAATCACATTACATATATGTAAATTACCGCCAAAATTTACTATTTTGTCTTTAAATCTTCTGTCTTCTTTTTTAAGTTTTACACGAGATATATTATTAAATATCGATAATAAGATATGATGGAATGATTTATGTAAATACTTTATTTTTCAATCTCGAATATGGGAGGAACAAGCCGTCCTGACAAGCCAATGAACTGCTTTGTTCGTTGTCCGCTTTACGAATTGAGTTGCACGACCTCGAGTTTATAATTTAAGGAGGTACAATCACTGACGACTATCTCTATCTGGGAAGAAGATCTTTCTCGCTTGTTGATCATATTCCCTATGATCTTGCAGTCACTTCTAATGGTAATTTTCTGACGTGGTTCTTGCACGATCCATTGTAAGATGGCATAAGCTTTCACTAAACCTAGGTTATGGGGGCCTTGAAAAGATGTAGATCTATCTCGGGTGATCTGGCCGCATTATCCCTGCATACCCAGCCTATTCCCACTCTACCTGTTGATGCAAATAAAGCACCATCCGTGTTGATGGCCAGAGATCCATGATCTGGCTTCTTCCATATAATTGGTGTTTCATTGGTTGTCTTGGACTGGTAGGATGTCCCCGTCTTCTGACGGAATTTGGCTTCCAAATATCCTGCATTTAGAAGAGATGTCGTGTGCTGGATCTCCGTTGCTGTAGGTGTCACATTATCCCATCTTCTTGTTTCTAGCTCTCCACAATTCCCACAGAAGATACCCTACCTTTGCCCTTCTGACCGGTTTAAGGTAAATATATTCCTCAACCACACATATACATATCCTTAGTGGCTTCAGGTAATAGTAGGCCATTGAGTTTCCAACATTCTGTCGCCACCGGGCAGAGAACCAATAGATGCATTTCCGATTCAACCCCTGCTTGGCAAATTGGACATAAGTCCTCCACTTCTAATTTTCGACTTCGGAGTCTCGTGGAAACTTGAAGACAGTCTGCACATGTTCTCCATATGAACGTTCGTACCTTCGGTAGCACATCGAGATCTCAAATTGACGTCCAAATGTTTGAGGGGTTACTTGTCGGGGAATGGCCATGGTTGAGTAGCCAATAAGTCGATTGAACTGAATAATGTCCGAAATGTTCGCCCGACCAGTACCACGTGTCTAAGGGGAGCGAGTTGCTCATTGGAACTACCATAATAGCTAAGTTGTCCCTTTCTCCAAATAGCTCCCGAACTAACTCTTCGTTCCACTGCCTTGTTCCTGGCATCATGAGCCCAGACACGTTCAGATGTTCGAGGCTTTCGTTTGACGAGGAGATCTTGGGATCCATCCCTGTTAGCCAAGGGTGACGAAGAATAGAGGTTGTCATACCTGGACCTATGGCTCTTTGTGCCCCCTGGTTGACCAGATATTTTACCGAAAGTATAATTTGCCAGATGAAACTCTAGTTCCGACCCTTCTGTGCCTCTAGTGCCGACGAATTCGAAAAATATCGTGCTTTTAGGACTCGGGCTATCAAACTCGTTTCCTCCGTTTCAATTTTCCATAATTTTTTACCTAGAAGGGCCGTGTTGAAATCCTGAAGGTTTCTAAAATCCAAACCTCCCATTTCCTTCGGGCTAGATATGGCTGACCAGGATTGCCAGATAATCGGTATGTCCCTTCCCCCCGACGATCTCCACCAGAATCGTGCGAGGGACATGTTTAGTTTCTCAATCGTTCCTTATGGGAGACGCATGACACTCATCACATAAGTTGGGATAGATTGTAGGACCGATTTTACCAGAACCTCCTTACGAACTCCATTCAGTATCTTCCCATCCCGTCTATGGATCCTTCTAAAAATACGGTCCAAAACATACTACAGACTTTGCTTCCTGCTACGTCCCATAAGGTTCGAAACTCCCTGGTATGGGGACGGTTTCTGGAGCTTTGGTATGCCCAATAAGCGAACTCCTTCCCATCGCGCATCCAGATGAGTATTTTCGCTAAAGAAAAGCGAGGATTTCTGAAGATTTACTACTTGTTCCGAAGCTCTCTCGAACATTTTGAGATATTTCCTAATCCATCCCATGTCCAGATGAGATGTCTTGCAGTTGACATAATAGTCGCCTACAAAGAAAAGGTGGGAGAGGGGAGGGGCCGATGGTTCTATACTGATTCCATGAATTAGTCGTTGGCTTTCGGCTGTTTGGAGAAGATGGCTATAAAGTGAAGGGTTTCAAACAATAAAATAATGTTGTCTTGGTCGAACTTCCAGGGACTAAAGCCCCATGCGACAGTGATATAATCCCATCCAGTAAAGGTTTGAGTCGATTAGCTACCACCTTTGGCACTATTTTGAACAGAACATTACATAAGGCGATAGGAAGAAGGTCCTTGAGGCTCGTCGGGGCCTCCACTTTGGGGATTAACACCAGAGTCGTCACAGTAAGTGAGGGTGGTACCTCTCCTCCGTCAAATATTCGACGCACACGAGAGACAACGTCTTTTCCGACTGCAGCCCAATACTTCTAGTAGAAGAAAGGGTTGAGGCCATCCGGGCCTGTCGACTTATCGGGTCATATTGAAAAAGTGGCATCCCGGACTTCTTATGATGATATAAGTGCAGAAAGGGAGGAATTCTTCATCTTTGTGATCAGCCGATTAAAATGAGGTGTCCAGGAGGATCCCGACATTCTCGATCTCCCCGAAAGAGTTTTGTAGAAAGAAAGAATATGGTTCCCTATTCCAGAGTCCCAGGTCAACATCGTCCCGTCCGCGTCCTTGAGCTCTAACAGTTTGTTGGACTTTTTCCGGTGAGATGCCGAGGCTTGCAAGAACTTTGTTTTACGATCTCTATTTGTCATCCAGTGTTGTTTAGCTTTCTGCTTCCAGAAAGCGCCTTTTTTGTCCAGAGCAGTGTTAAACTGAATTTGTAATGCCTTGCGTCTATGAATGCTGGGCCGATCCCTTTTACCATTCAACCAGAGAATATCCTTTTCATATTAGCCGGTTCACTATTGTTGAGCCAAGTGAACTCGTACCCTTGAAGAGGCAGATCAAAAACCAGCATTTGTGTCAACACGTCCTCGAAAGAGGCGATTAAATTTTTAGGGTACGAAATACCTCCTTTCTTTTCTCTCTAGTAAATAATGTCATTGGAATCTTCCATCAACATACACTTGTTGTCCTCTGGGTCATTGAGTCCCCCCAGTGTCCTGAGAAGGTCCCACGTTTCCAACGAAACTCACGATTTGCTTCACCATAGATACTCGAGAAACAAAATTCCTCGACTCTAGAGTCAATGAGTGGCCCCATCAGCAACGAGGTGTGTGTGGGGACGTACACCTCACCCTTCCAAGATCGTGCAAGTTGGACAACATGATTTCTCTTTTCCTAGTGTTCTCCCTAGATGCCAGTTATCCCCTCAAGTGCCCCCGGTATTTTACCACATACATTTTCAAGTCAAATGAAGAAATGATCATCCTCGACGAGTTCTCGTCCACAACCACAAGAAAGGAGATCTTCTCCCAACTACCTTCCCTGGTATAGTCGGCCATTTTGCAATAGGGTTATCATTCGATACCTACGAGTTCGAACTACATCTTGCCCTTTTTCATTTTATCATCTCAATATTTACCTTTGTCTGTTTACACTATTTTTTTTAAAAAACGGGCGGCGCGGAATTGCATTACTAATGCTAGCTAAACAATACAAGTAGGGCTAAAAGCATTGGGAACATAATATTATCCGAGCCTCCCGTAAGAAACTCGACGCTCTTGAACCCGTATAAATAGTCTAATTTCCATCTTAGACAATGATAAATATTCCTACGTCCTACCATGAATTGTGAAAAGAAATAACTGAAAGCAAAAAAATAGAACAAAATCCAACTAAAACAATTCAAAGCAAAGACTAAACGATAGAAAAAGCAGGAAATGTTGGCCTAGAGACGCTCCCCCAAGACATAGCCTGACAACCCGGTCCCAGATCGTGGGGGGGTAGGCCACCAACCATCTACCCCCCGAGCCCTAGTTAGCCTCATGGTGCATGGCAGGGCTGTTTTGCAGCCCGCGCCTGATCAAAGCCATCCTCCGTTTCCTCTTCGTCCTCAATTTCATCGATGAACCGACACCTTACGCCTTTCACCCGATCCTCGACGGCCTCCAAATACCACGCGGTCAAGGGGATGATCGAGAGTGGTTGCCTTGGCCTAAAGATGGCCCGTTGTGGCATCGGGTCTGGTTCCCCGTTATCCTGTAGTTTGGGGTGGTTGTGCATAGCTGATGATAGGACCACATCCTTAGGTACCACGACCAACGTGTCTTCCACACTCTCCTCATCCTCCAAATGAAATGACCTGAATCTCCTCTACTCCCTGGGTAGTTGGGATGGGAGGTAGAAGTAGTGGTCCCAGACGGGGACTCAGATGAGGCAAAGCTGGCTGAATCCATTGCTTATGGTCCATATCTGTCTCTAGCGACAATGCTAGTGGAGTCGTGGGTTGGGACGTAGGTTGAACCAGACGTACATGGCGTTGGAAAGTTGGCCATGGGTTCCTAAATACCCATGGGGTGGGGTCGCGCAAGAGAGCGACCATGAGAATCCCTCAAGGATGACCGGAAGTGATCTTGACCTATAGTGACGAGGGGCTGCACCAGTGAAGCCAATGTAGCTTGAGATGGCGGGGGTCCTGGGGGATTGAGCTCGGAGGCCCTTCGCTTGGACGACAGAGAGCCTGAGGCGGAGCGGGCCGTGGAGTCAATGGTATCGACAACCATGGCGGTGGTGATGGTAGATGGCGGCGGTGAAAAGAAAAGGAAAAAAACCCTAATATTTCTCGCGAAAAAAGTGAATGTCTTAGACTTTTTTGTTTGTTGTATATTGTCTGTTTACACACTTAATAAAACTCCTCTAAATAACCCATTTATACAAGCATGGAGAGAAAAATATATCATATCCTTCCTACTAAAGTTTAAAATTCAATTTCAAATTGTGAACTATAACAAGTTTCCCTTGAAAATAATAACTTAAACTACACAACCATTGCAACAATCATCACTCCCAGCAGTAAACTCGTTTTTGGAACATAATAACTAAGGAAAAAGTGAAGTGAAATGAATAGGTTACTTTGATTTTCAAAATTGAAATAAGGATAAATGAAGATCAAGTATCAGCAAGATCATAGCATTTTCAAAGTACAAATCATTATGAAGCTTTTCAAAAAAGTATCCACTATTAAAAAAATAATAATTCTGTTTTATATAAATTTTGTTTCATTATTATTTAAATGATCTATTTCATTATTATTTATAATATTCACATTGCATTTCATGGGCATACACATTACACACACCGGTTTAGATGCCAAAAAAAGTTGCGGATTGTACGCTACTCAGAGAATCTTCCAGAAAAACAAATATTCAGAAATCTCAGAAGAACTAATCTCCAAAATGTAATTTTTTTTTAAATAATCAAATGTAATTTCTGTTTTCATTATATATTATATATCTTCTGAAAAAATATATAGTTGCAGGAGTGGGATGTTTTTATTTTTGCAAATCAAATAAATTAATTAGTCATTATAAAAAAATATTCCTTTTCCGTTTCCTTAAATTAATACCCTCGTCGTCGCGAGTTGTATAATTCAATTTCTCTCCCCACTCCACCACGCGCATAGCGGCACGAGTGCGGTCCAAACGCTCCATTTCTGGAAATGAAGATATATATTCCAATTTAATTTTATCTCCATGGAAAAGAAAAGAAAAGAAGCAGAGCTGAGCAGCCATTCACTCTCACAGACACAGTAGAGTCACTAACCACTCGACTCCGTCGCCGGAGACGCCGCAGCTCATAGTCGGTTGTTTACTACAAAGAGCTATCCCCTCCGACCAGATCTCATCCTTACAATCCTCCGCCGGAATGTCAGATTCCGGCCACCTCTCGCCGCCTCCACCACCACCACTACCTTCTCTTCTCTCTAGGTACGAATTCCCTCCCCGTAGCTGCTCGTGAGCTTCTCTCTCTGTGGCTGTGAGCTTCGGTCTCTTCCGATCTCTCTCTTTCTTTGCCTCCTGCTTCAAATCTGATTATGTTATTTTTCTCTCGGTTTTGCTTTTACCTTTCTTCTACTGTTTAAGCTCGCCGCTTTTGTCTTTTGAGTGATGCTTGTCGATTTGGAAATAGTTTTTGCTTTTTCCTGGGCCATTTCACTTTAATTTGATCTTCAATTTTAAGATATTCATTTATATTTGTTGTTTAATCTAGGGATTGCTGATTGATTGTGCTATTCGGATTTTTGGGGGAAATTTTGGGTTTTGAATATACCCGTTTGTGAGTCTAGGGCCAATGTGGCTGTTCTGAGGCTCTGATGAGACCTCTTTCTCATTCTCTAGATTCCTTTTCCTTTTTCTTCTTCTGCTTTTAGCTTGAGTTCTAATAAGACAAATGATATGATACTTCATGGAAGAATATCCTGCCATTTTCTTTTCCTTTTTCCTGGAGAGGTCCCTGTAGTGTACTCTCATTTTCCCTTCTCTCAAGTCTCAATTTGAACTGATTGGCCTGTTCTGGTATTTTAAGGCACTGTGTTTTCTCCCCTCTTTCAATTCCTGGGTCTTACCTGGTCAACTCTGCTTGAATTTGTTCCCTGGATTTGAGGTTCAAAGTTGAACCTTTTTGGCCAAGAAATTTGTATTTGTATTGATATTGATATTGGGTATTTTGCCAGTTCATGTTAAGTGTTAATGGAGTTTGGCTTTTGTCCCTTTTGGAGATAGGGTATTCTGTTTGTTTGATTAGTTGCAACCCAGATGATCATTTCTGTGCTTTTATTATCATAAAGTTTTCATTTATTTATCCATGTATTTTCATTCTGTGGTTGGTTGGGATTGATTTTCTGGAGTTTGTAATGGCAGGAGTTGAAACGAGTGCGATTCAGAACAAGAAGGTTCATATGGAGAAACCCTTTCCAGGATGCTTGGGAAGAATGGTGAACCTCTTCGATTTAAGTACGGGTGTTACTGGAAACAGGCTGCTGACAGATAGACCACATGGCGGTGGGGATTTTCTCTCCTCCCTTCTCTGCTATATTCAACTCTTTTGATGTGTTACATAGCTTGACTTGTCTCTGCTTCAACTGCCCTCTTATTGCCCTAATATTTTGGAAGAATAGGAGGATACTATACATGGTCAACAATCAGATTATTATGATGTCTGTCGTCATTGAACTACTGTCTTTTCAAGTAATTCAGCTCTACCTCCTATAGGAATGGAATGTTAGTTGGCTTTCTCAAATTAATGATTTGTTTAATCTAATATACTACTTTCAAATGCCATGATACTCATGGCTAGACCATGTAATTTTCGGTTTTCTTATGCCTGTTCGTCGTCTGACTTATAGGCCATAGCGCTGAAATTCCCATGGGTTAACGTTGATGACTGCATGGGCAAAGACTTATGTGCCTCTCTCTCTGGTTAATTTTTACTATTTACAGCATCTTATCTATTAGCCAGATGTTCACAAGGACAAACATGAACAGCACTGCTAGCTCAGCTAAATGTTTAATTACCAAATTTTACTTTATGAGTTGTCATGCATGTTTATGAATCTTTTGACATCCTAAAAGTCCCGAGTTCAATACTTTAGAAACTTAAATTTAGATTGTCATGGAGTGATTTAATCCACAGGTTCAGGTTCTTCACTCTCAAGGAGTCAATCAGATGTTGCTAGGATGCTGAGTCCACCCTTTAGAAATCAGATAGAAGAAAAACAGGTACTTTAGCAGACTAGCAAATTCTGTGATATGTCATCTCTCTGTTGCTCATACTAGAGTTGAATATATTCCTATTATCATCTGCATGCAGATTGTGTCTGAATTATGTACGACCACGCACGATAAAACCACTGCAACCCCCATGAAGATGCTCATTGCCCAAGAACTATCAAAAGAAGGTGATGCTAGGCATAACCCTCCCAATGTGGTGGCCAAGCTGATGGGTCTTGATACCCTCCCACGGCAGCAGTCTGAGTCGGCTGCAGTTAGAAGCCATTCAAAAGGTTATTCAAGACGAAGTTTTAGCCATTCAAGTATACCGTCCCAATGTTGGCAACAAGATGATGTTTTTTCAGACAAGGGAATGCAGGGTGAATATCTGGGGCAAAATGAATGTAAAGATGTTTATGAGATCTGGCAGCAACACCAGAAGTCAAGTTATGTCAGAGATAAATCACCACAGAAGACAAGGCATTGCGAAAATATTAATGAGATGAAAATGGCTCTTGTTCGTGAGAAGTTCATGGAAGCAAAACGTCTTGCCACAGATGAGAAGCTTCGTCAGTCCAAGGAATTTCAAGAAGCATTAGAGGTTTTGAGTTCCAATAAAGATTTATTTCTCAAGTTTTTGCAAGAACCAAATTCTCTTTTTTCTCAGCATTTCTCGGACATGCAGTCTATTCCACCTCCTCCTGAGACAAAACGTATCACTGTTCTTCGACCTTCTAAAATGGTTGATGGAGAAACACTTGCTGGATCAGGGAAGAAGAGTGATAAACAGGTTACGAAGCCCGCCCACCCAGGCCAAGTGCCTAGATGGGACAAAAGTAGCATTGATTATTCTTCCACTTTTGCTGATCAAAATGCTGAAGAATGTCCTACTCAACCAACTCGAATAGTGGTATTGAAGCCTACTCTTGGGAAGGCTCATGACATTAAGGCTGTTGTTTCCCCACCTCCACCGCCTCCAAGAATATTACAAAGAGAAGATTTATTGGAGGAACTTGAAGATGAGGATGCACGAGAATCAAGAGAAGTGGCAAAGGAGATCACGCAGCAGATGCGTGAAAATTTGATGGGTCACCGAAGAGATGAGACACTGCTGTCCTCTGTATTATCCAATGGCTATATTGGCGACGAGAGTTCATTTGACAAATCAGAAAATGAATATGCAGTGGGAAATCTTAGTGATTCTGAAGTAATGTCACCTACATCTAGACATTCATGGGATTACCTCAATAGGTTTGGTAGCCCTTACTCTTCCTCCTCATTCAGCCGTGCATCTTGTTCACCAGAGTCATCAGTTTGTAGAGAAGCCAAGAAGCGACTGTCTGAGAGGTGGGCCATGATGGCATCGAATGGGAATTCTCAAGAGCAAAGACATGTCAGGAGAAGCTCTAGATCACTGGGAGAAATGCTGGCTCTTTCTGATTCAAAGAAGTTAGTGAAATCTGAGGAAGATGTTAACTGTAAGGAGCAGGAACCAAGGGGATCAACTTCAATTTTAAGTACTAATGTCAATAAGGAAGATGGTGCAGATGATTCTCCTATAAATCTTCTAAGATCCAAATCCCTCCCCGTCTCTTCTTCAGTATATGGCCCTAGACTGAATGTTGAATCCTCAAATCCTGAGGTTGGAAAATCTCTTGTTCCTAAGGAGCTTACAAAGGCAAAGAGTATGAAATCATCACTGAAAGTGAAAGTTTCAAGTTTATTTTTCTCAAGGAGTAAGGGATTGAATAAAGAAAGATCTAATGCATCCCAATCTAAAGATGAATCTCAATCTTCTACCACTGAAATGGCACTATCTCCAGCACATCCTCATGTTACTGGTGCATCTCCATTTAATAATGATGGTGGTCTTGAAGAGTATTTAGCTGCTGGTCTATGTAGCAAAGCTTCTCCAGATTTAATTGGTGTGGAACAAAATCAAAATATAGTTTCCCGGGAGGTAGTCCTCTTTAATCTTTCACTCTTTCTTTGTCTTGTTTATTTATATAGGTTTTTAGTTATTTTTTCTGGTCACTTTTTGCCCTAACCTGTGACAGGGATTTTGAACCTCATCTTTTTCCCTTAGTGGAGAGATGTCAGCTAGAGGTTGATATCAGTTAATTATTTTTTGAGGATCATCATGAATAAGTGTTTTCTTATCTGCTGAAACTTATTACACTTGCTGGCTTTTATAAATGACCTCTTTTAATTGTTTTTTTGTTGATTTTTTGGATAAAGTTGTAAATTGAAGGAATAGCGTTAACAAGGACTTTCACATGGAGTCATTATGTAATAGGATAAGCTTCTACAGAACTAATTTATGATAATTGTACTCATCTACCACTTGAGTACTGGAATAGTGAATTTTAAATAGGGCTGACCATGACGTATAGTGAAGTAATGAGGTGGTAGCTTTGAGTTAAGCACGAGCTAAGAATGTCACCAATAAAGTGACTGTTGATAGAACATGTTCAAGTTCATACAGATCATTGATTTAGAGATATTTTCACTTTACTGTTGATAGATCATGTTCAAGTTCACACAGATCATTGATTTAGAGATATTTTCACTTTGATCAGGCTGAAATTTCTGCATCAAAACCTATGGTGAGAAGAAATGTAAAAGAGAATCAGGACCAACCAAGCCCCATTTCAGTTTTGGAACCACCATTTGAAGAGGATGACAATGCCGCCATGATTTCTTTTAGCTGTATCAAACTAGATATGCGAGGTAAATTCTTCATTTAATTCTAATCACTAGTAACTTTCTCATTTGACCTTGTTCGTATCCGTTAGTAATTACACTAATCTTCTTATTACAGGAATGCATCAGTCTATCCACCATCCCATACAATCCAACTTGATTGATAAATCACCACCCATAGGATCGATTGCTCGAACACTTTCATGGGATAAATCTTGCACGGAGGCCGCCACTCCATATCACCTTGGCCCTTCTTTAGTTACAGCAGGGGCAGCGATTGAGGATGAACAAGAATGGCTCGCCTCTATACAGACACTTCTGTCAGTAGCTGGTCTTGGCAGTGGGGTCCAACTGGATTCATTTTTTGCCAGATGGCAGTCACCCAACAGCCCTCTGGATTCATCAATCAGAGAGAAATACACCAACATGATTGAGGAGCCAATGCACGAGGGCAAGCGAAGGCAGAGGAGATCAAACAGGAAGCTTGTATTCGATTGTGTGAATGCAGCTCTGGTGGAAACCGCAGGTCATGGGCGGGACAGTAGGAGGTTCCTGGAGGGTGGTGCGTCAGTTGTGTTGGCGGACCGTTTGTGGGGCCGAATAAAGGAATGGTTTTATAGGGAGGGGGGATGTGGGTGCAGTGACAGTGAAGATGGGGACATGAACAGCCTGGTGGTTGACAGGGTGGTGAGGAAAGAGTTGGTCGGGAATTGGTGGGCTGAGAACATGAGAGTGCAGGCAGATGATGTGGGGAAGGAAGTAGAAGGGAAGTTGCTGGAGGAGCTTGTGGAAGAGGCGGTGGTTGAGTGGACAGGTAGGCCGTGACCAGGAGAGGCCATTCTCTGTTTGTTTCAAAGTCTATTATTGTTTTGTCTAATCTGGGTTTCAACACGGTTCCTTCCTGCTGCAAGCTAGATCCTTATTTGCTCAAAGTTACTACTAATATGTCATAGTGACCACTGATGATAATATTTATTTTGTACATTGGTTACTTGAACTTTGTTACTTTTGTCTGTATGTATAGTCATTTTGACAGTCTGTACAATTTACCTGTTTTGATTACTGTTTGAAGCTTATTCGTGTTTGCACCAAATAACACTGAGGAAATGAATCTATGCTGCCACTGGAATTTAATTTTATCTTATACATTTATTGTTTGTTTTTAAAATAAACTGTTAAGTAATTCGTAAGCTGTGGAAAGTAGACTAGTCATTTTTTTTTTTGATCGGCAAGACAAATGTAGATTAAACCTCTTTAGAGGATAAAAAGGAGTACAAAGCTGAACCAGCTACAGTTCAGGCACACAAACCAAACCACAAAAAGAAATAACTACAAAGATGATGCTGAAGGAGGCCAAATAAACAACAGGGGCTTTAAATGAAATGGAATGACCGAAATGATTCTTGGCTTCAGTGAGCCAACAAGCAACCTGAGTGAGTGAAAATTAAAATCATGAGCTGTAAGATTGAATGACAGGGTACTATACTGCAGAGCTTTGATGATCTTGAGATTAGTCTTGCATTTTGAGTAAGCGACTTATCAGGGGCAACTGTGAGCTTTGGGAGTTAAGGAAATTGTACCATATTGCTTTGAGGTTCTTGGATTTGGTCTTGTATAAGAACAATGTGAGAATTGAACTGAAGCTGATCATGAACATTTGTAAACTTTAAGTAATGATCTGTAGCACCTTCTTGTACTTCTTGATTTGTAGACTAGTCAATCTTACTGGAAGAAGGGACAAACTGTTCTATCTTGGGTTTAGGGTCAACTAAACATAAGAGCAGCCATATAGGGGTAATGTTTGTATCGAAACCGGCAGTTGATTACGTCGAAATTCCCGAAAAAATGGGTCGAATCCCGGAAATGCGTATGTTTTCCTAAAAAGCGACGTCGATGAATCTGCAGACGGTTAACACGTCTATTTGCATTCAAATCTGCGAGCCTAGAAAGCGACGTCGATGAATCTGCAGACGATGACTGTTTGCAGATTCGACGCAAATGGACCTGTTGAATCGTTGACTAACATCCGGGAGAAGACTAAGTGGCAACCGAAATAATTGGGTCATTAAAGCCGAAAGTTTAATTCGGCTATGAATAACGGCCAACCAAATCCATTGCCTTCACCGTTTTTGCAATTCCTTCCTTTCTCTTCGATAGCCACCCAACAGTTTCACCGGCGACATAGAAAGCCCGAATCTCTGGCAACACCGTGCTGTAGATTCGTCTATCAAAGCAAGATGTTGCAAAGTCGTCGTCGGCAAAAAAAAATTGATCCTTCCACTACGTTTCAACGACAACACAAATGACATACAACAACAACCCCAACGTTTGGGTGCAAGACTACGTCCCCTCGTCGGTGCATACCACAGTCTCGGGCTCCCCCGTATACCACAACTCGAACTCGTATCCGATGTCATCGACGTTCCTGAGTTGCATGACCTTTCAAGGGTTAACAACCTTCCCAGGGTTCGGCTCCGGGATGGCCACCATGGGATGACCTTCTCGGGC
>JAYMTN010000739.1:0-14960 GCA_036897425.1 Erodium trifolium | reverse complement strand
GAGGAAAACCCCCCACCAGAGATTGGGATAACCCCGACGCCCCGCCGCTGCTCTCCTCCTCCGGCACCATCGATGGAATCAACGCTGAACGGACCTCCCACAACAGCTCCATGCCGAAACCTTCTCCATTGCTTGACAATCGATCATCCGAAGTCGCCATCTTCATCGATTGAAGCTTCGCAAAACTCTGTGCTCTAGGTATTCTAGAGAGCATAAGATGCGATGCGACTTCCCTATATTTTGTGTCTTTCTACTTATTGTTTTATTTACTCATGAAATAAAACTTTTGTAGCACCGTTTCTCGTTGTAATAATGTAGAGTTTTTTTTTTCCTTTTGACTTGTATTTTGGTCAAATTAGTATTTGTTTCTTAATTCTTATACAACCTTTATAGTTTACAACGCATATTAGTACCCGAGTTTCAATAGTGTCAAACCCAATGATAATCGTGCTCATACTCCATAAACTCTATGGATTGTTCTTTGATAAATGATCTTATTTTTTTACCAAACATTTCAGTAAAAATCAAGTTATTCTAGAACCGATTATTAATACATGTTATGTTTATATAATAAAACATTATTAATATTTTTTAAGATTCATATTTAGATTCATAATTTAATTTGATTTTTTTAACAAATTGGTTTACAAAATATAAAGGAAATAGAATATATAAAAAATACACTTCTTTATGAATATAAGTCAAGACATTTTAGATAAATGGTTATATGTCACATATTTTAGATAGCACATTCATACGTTGACTGGTATGTGAGGAGTGCGAGCCATTCATTGATCGCCACGTCTCGGGTTTGTGATGACGTGGCTACCTCTGTGGGCTGGCTGATTGGCCCAAATAACCGAATAATGGGCCGGGCCTATATTTCGAAAAAACATTTTCTACCAAATATTTATTAATTTATTTAAATTCAGGGCTTTAATGACAAGACGCGACCCAACAGTAGATCCAGAGCGCCAAGCCCGAGAAACAAGTCAAAATTGCAATTTTGAATTTACAGAAGTCAGAATTACTACTTCCACTCCAATTTTGTCCGCATCCACGACCTTCCAGAATATTCTCGCAAATATCCGGTGGACCGATGACCTGGGAGTGGATATAACAAAAATATAGGCTGGACGTAACAAATAAACTCTACTGTGCCCAAATCCAAACCTTGACCACAACCCCATCAGGTCTCTGCTTCTCTCTTTTGTCTCTCTCTCATCGGTTCTCTTTCTTTTTCAGTGTCCTTGTTTTGTTTTGTTTGTTTCTTGCTCTTAGAGCTTTTGGGTCTGATTTGTGTTCGATTTTCAGAGCAGAGCTGAGTTTTGGGCTCTTTTTGGTAGCAATGGAGGTGGGAAATCTGAGGTCTGTGGAGAAAGCTTTGTGGGTGTGCTCAGCCATGGAAGCTATGGTGGTGGAAGCCCTCTTAGCTGCTGCTGAAAAGTCTCTTGCTTTACTCCTCGTGGCGGTATATCTTCCTTGCATTTACTTACCCATTTGTTTGTTTAGCATTTTCCTTCACTTTCTCTCCATCTAATGTGATGTTTTGGGAATGTAGGGTTTCAATTTCATGTCTTGTTCTGCTTTTGTTGGATGTTTTTTTTTGATGTTTTGTACATTTTGTTTGTCTGGGTACTGACTGTTTTTTTTTGGTACTGTGGTTCTAGCTAGGGTTTTTGCTCCTGTTGGTATGACTTTTTATTTATTTATCATCATATTATTTTATTGTTCTCTGTTGGTTCTTCACACACTCACCAAAAGGCACAATATTTTCCCCTGGTTTTGAAATTTAGAGTGAAGGTTAGTGAGGTGTGTAAGTTTAGGGTTTAGCTTGGCTAAGAATGATGTATGGGCTGCTCACTACCGGGTGACTCCAAGACTTCATCTAACTCTGAAGAGTTAGGGACTGTTGTATGGACAATTTAAGTCTCATGGCTTAATGGTGTTGTTGGTAGGGCTTTTTATGAATCTGCATTGGGTAATTATTGCCGACAAGTGTTTTCGTATCTGGTGGGGTTGTTTTTGCATGAACTGAACTTGCAACCTGGATAGAGTCTAGCTTTTTTGTTGTGATGAATAACAATGTGATGTTAGTGGCTTGAAGGTGAATCAGTTCTTCTGTGATTGCCTTGTTTATCTCGTGCTTCCTTTGCTTTATTAATGCTATAAAGGTTATCGTGTTTAAGTTTATTTGCTCAATGTAATCTATGGTGATATATTTCTTCAAACCCAAAGGAGAAGACCTGTAGATCTCTCTTTTTTCCTATTGAAACTTCATTTGTTTCTTGCTCTCCTCTTATGAACATAAGAATGAAGGTTGAAGGGTTTGGTGGTGTGTCGCTCTCTGTTGTTTATGAGTGGTACCCTTTTTCACAATTCAAGATTTTTTTGACCTTTTAAATACTTTCTGATTTATTAAAAAAGAAGAAGAAGATAATCAAGTACAGTAAGTGTTTCCATGTATGCACTTCTTTATTATATGAGGTCTGGGAGGAAACTCTTGTTTAAGAGGTTTAGAGTATGGAATGTAACCAACCATGTACATATGCACTTCTCTGAACCGACGTTGAGTATGCTCTACAAATGTAGACTATGTATGAATAATATGTAGGTTCACCATGATAGTTATTTTCTCCATATTGATATACCTTAAAAGTAATTATCCCTGTGTCGTGTGTAAATGTATCGGCCAATGTTTTTTGAAGTTCCGAAGACTGACTTTTTAAGCAATGAATATTGTGCTGCCATTTTTTTTTAACAGTGCAAAGCCGGTTGTCTTGATATTCCATTTCATGGGTGTAGGCATTCACTGCTTGCTTCTTGTCTGTCCTTGGGGCACTCTGTTATATATTTTTGTTTTGTTTAATTAATAAAAATCTGTTTATGTGTGAATGTTGATGTAAGGGATAATTGCAAAAAAGTACCCTGAGGTATTCACTTTTTGCAACTTGTAGCCCTCTTATTTAATAATTGGAAAATAGTGTCATGGACTTGTTCTCTGTTGAACTTCAGATAACTTTGTTTCAGATGATGATTTTACCCTTGGAAACATAAGTTTTTTTTAAAAAAATTAAGGGATATGAAATTCTGATTTTTGTTTTTATGTTTTGGTATTTAAATCTAAATTCTAAGGTCATTTTGTACCAATTGCAACAAAAAGACAAGTTTGGGGTACTTGTTTGGAATTATCCCTTGTATAAGTTCTGCTGCTATGTAATTTAGTTTTTAGCTGCCTATCACTGTAGAGGACAGTGAATACTTAGCTTGAACTACCAGTCTTGCTTGCAAATTTACTACATTTCTATTTTGTTGGACATACCGTCATGACTCGATAATCTTTTGCAGGCAGGATCACTGCTTGATAGCAACTCACCAGATTTGACTGCAGTTGATGAAAGGTATACTGAATTTGAAACTCCTTTCTATTGGATCCTTTGATTTTGTAGGGGAATACTATACCAACAAAAATGCAATATTATATTGTAGATTTCCTTTTGACGAACTCCACAAGAAGCAAAAGCCCGGTGTTGAGAACAAAGATGGAAGCGACTCAGAAAATGATGATGAGGATGATGATGATGACAATGCGGACGAGCAGGATGATGACGATGCGGGAGATGAAGATTTTTCAGCCGAAGGAGCTGAGGAAGAAGGGGATCCCGATGAAGACCCTGAGGTGAATGGTAAGGCCGGAAGTGATGATGAAGACGATGATGATGACGATGATGGTGAGGATGGGGAAGATGATGATGACGATGATGATGAAGATGAGGAGGAAGAGGATGAAGAAGATGAGGATGAGGAGGATCCTCAGCCACCAGCTAAGAAGAGGAAGTGAGTGTACTTTGACTTAGGGAGAGAGACTTAAAACTTGTTCTGTGTAGGGTAGAAACTTTCTCAACTCTCTTTAATCTTAATTAACCTCTGCTCTGTAGTTTATTATGTGATGGATTAAATGACTTGTGTAATGTTTCTCTTCTGTGGAATTAATTGGTCTCTGGGGAGCTTAGAGCTTTCTCAATTATTGACCACCATGACTGTCTCATGTTACCTTTTCAAATTATGCTTGAAAATCTTCTATTTCATTGAGGTTTTGGGTTAGGTTTGAAATATTTGGTTAAGATGATCAGTATCTGGTCAAAGGGGTAATTGCGAAAAAGTGTTATGGACATTTTTTGTTGTATATTGTGTAAATTGTTTTGAAATGGTGATTTTACCTTCTAAATTTTATATTCAAGCAACAGTAAATAAAAAAAAATACAGAATTTTCACTTTTTGTTTTAACTTCTCTTACAACATATAAAGAGAGGAAGAAAGTGACTAGCAACGAAAATTCTGCAAAAAAAATTTGACTCGTTTTTTTTGGGGGTAGAATCGTCATTCTAAAACAGATGTACACAGTGAAACAGAAAAGGACTAGTTCAAGGTACTAGTTTACAATTATCAAAGAAAAACAAAAGTTGGCTAAATTTACTTAGGCCAAGTACCATAAGCTTTTGCTTGAGCTTCTCCATTGGTTAAATTTATTTAAGCTAAGTAACATAAGCTTGTGACATGATAATCTCCTAATCATGTCGAAAGTATAAATATCAACTTCAAACTAAAACGGATCTTTCCCATAGTTTTACTCACTAACAGATGAATAGATCTTGGCCATCCTCTATAAATAATTAGAGGCAAGCTTTCTTGTTATTCCATTGGATATTTTTCTCAATTTAACAACTTAGTTGCAACTTGCCTTTATAACAAGTGCATAAAAATGCATTACATACAAAAAAAAAGCTGAAAACTTTATTGCCAACTGAGATGCAGGTTTGTTCCAAATTCCGACTTTTCTTCGGCATCAACAAGCAGCAGCAATCCAGAGAGCCTGACAAAAGAGATCAAAGAATGAGTTAAATCCAAAGAGATGAACATGAATGAAGTTTGGTGATCACTTCCAGTTAAAGCAGAAGGATCCAAATATGCATCTAATACAGAAGAATTTAACAACAAATGAGAGAGTATTTCATTTCATAGAACCAGGATTTAGACTTGTACCATAAATGGTCAACATATTGCACACAATGCATCGGTTGAAAGCACATTCATAAGGTGAAACAACCATGGTCGAAGTGAAAACACTTGGTAAGAGCAAGAACAGCAAAAAATTACATCACTGACTGGCAACGACAAACTAAAATCATATATATAGTCGAAACAAATAACAGAAATAATTAATGAAAATCCTATATGTGAATCGCAAAACTACTAACTTGCTAAAATAATCGAATAAAAAAGTACTAGAGAACAAAAAAATGATATAAAAAGTAGTAATGAGGCATTAAAGAGTTTTTCATGCAGAAATGCACCAATCCACGTGTGATGTGTGAACGACAGTTAAGTACCAGTCAGTATATCTGTATACGGATATAGATATAGATAGAGGACATGGAAATCATATGATGAGCTACAAAAATGGTAAACGTCCTAAAGAGCCTAACATAGTTAAATTAAGGGATGATTGAGCATGTCATGACCTTTGTAGAATCACATGTAGGCCTTTGTAGCTTTGGCCTGTAAAGAGTCCTTTACAGGCTTCTAGAATATCTTTTAGATCATGGTAAATGACCCAGTTGGGCCTATACACGTGATCCTCGATCAGGGAACAAAAGCATAAAGAACGCAGCCTAAATTGCATTGAATTGACCAGAAGTATGCACTTTTCTAAGGGATAACTTCATTAACACACACTTGGTTTCTCAAATACACACTGTAAAGGTGGGGGTTATCAATAGAACACCGTCACCTTTCGTTTATCATCAAAAACACCAGGATTTGGGTCATTTTGTTCTGAAAAACCACTGATAAATGAGAAAGGTGACGACGGTATGTGCCTGACAAAAACCATCACCTATTCTGTGTAAATCCGTGTATTTGGGTCATTTTGTTCCAAAAAACCACTGATAAATGAGAAAGGTGACTGTGTGTTCCTGACAAAAAACTTCTGTAAAACTGGGTATTTGGGTCATTTTGTTCCAAAAAACCACTGATAAATGAGAGGTGATGGTGTGTTCCTGGAAACCATCACCTATTCTGTGTAAATCCAGGTTTCTTGATTAATAACGGAAGATGACAATGTGTTACTGATAACCCCTCACCTTTACTGTTTTATAGTCAAATGTCAAATGTCAACTGTCAAATGCGGGGGTATGTGTGTAATAACATTTTCCCTGTTTCTAACATCACAAAACCTTCTTGAATAGATAAAAATGGAGCAGACAACATATCAGACTGACTTACACATTAATGCATAAATCTAAAACCAAAACTCATGGTTAAGTACATTCATCAGAATCTGAATTGTAGACAGAATAATCTAAACGAACAAGAGCTCTACAGAATAAATAGTTCAAAGTTTCTATATTTTAACCAACGAGAAATCGACTCACCCACAGCAGAGCACAACAGAAACCACAATCACAAAAAAGTTGCTAATGCATGCGATATTAATGCAATCTAAAATATATACAGAACTAATCAACCAATCACATATATGGAACAGATTATACATTGTTCACCGGAATCCATCAACAAAACCCGTAATTGTATCTGTAAAAACTTCTGAAGAGCCAATGGACATTTATCACAACAGTGAAATCAAAACCAATTCAGAAACTTACTTAATGTGGTAGCTTGCCAGATCGGAAAATAGCAAACTTTGAAGCTTCAGAGTAAGAATACTCAATCTCATTCTCCTTCATGAACTCCTCAAGCATCTTCTTGGCACTCTCAGGATCTTCACTCTCACATTCAATCTCATAGCAAGTCCCAAAATCGTACCTCGTCTCGTCCACCTCCAAAGTCAGACCTCTCCACTCATACACACCCCTCACATTCCTAAACCCTCCCAACCCCACAAAAACCTTATCCCCCACCACTCCATACTCATCCATAGCCCTCCCTATCACCCTCGAATCAACCGAACCGAGCTTAGCCGGATCCGCCGCCAGGGCGCGGCCGACGGCGGGATCCAAATCCTCCTCGTCCTCCGCCACGCGGCTCACGCCGTCGGCGAGGACGGCCCTGCCCTTGAGGGAAGCGACGCAGCGGGAATCATCGTTGAAGAAGCGGATCCGGAGAACGGCGCGGACGGAGGAGAGCTCGCCGGCGGCGCCGTCGAAGAAGAGGTTCTCTTGGCGGTGGGTCCTGAGGTGGAATGGGGCGAGGAGGGTGGTCAGGCGGCCGTGAGCGGCGGCGTCTCGGAGGCGGAGCTTGACCTCTATCTCCATGAGTGGTCTTAGGATTCTGAAAATGCTCACGATGAGAGACCGATTCGGGTGGATTTGGAGGAGGGGTCTCTGTTGCGGTCGAGGTGGTGGAGGAGGGAAGCGGCGTTGGCGGAGGGGTTTGGGTTGGAAGCGGCGGCGGAGGCGGCGGCGCGTTTGCGAGCTTCTTCGAGCTCCTCTCTGTCTTCGACCTTGACTTGGATTTTGCTTGGCTTTCTTCTCAGCATCTCTATCTCACATTCGCTTCGGTTTGGTTCTCAACCACGCAAAAATAATATACTTTGTAGAATGTTAAGTAAGGTACATATTGGGCCCCATGGACCAAAAGCCCATAGAGACAGCCCAGTTTAAGGTAAGGGACCAGCCCAATACTGCAAACCAGCCAACCCTTTGCACGCAAACCAGTCTGACATCGGCCCAATTATAGCCGGCAACGCGAGGCCCAAATCTACTTAAGAGGCTGGAATGACAAAATGATCTGAAGTTCATAAAGATCCACTCTCTTTGATCACGTTAAGACAAAATTATTTTGGGCCTAAAATGGTGTGTGGAGAAGGGGTGGCAAGACTTAGAGTTGGAATCAGATGCCTCAAATGCAGTTTTGATTGTCCGAGATTATTGGTTTGATAGTGTGGAAGGACCTGTTGTTGATGACATTTGGTCTTCTTTAAACGCGTTGGGAGATGTGGTGATTCTTTGCGTGTCTCGGGGTTGTAATGAAGTTACCCATAGCCTATCTCAGTTTGCATTTCATAGTTCGATATTTTAAGAGTGGGGTCTTCTGTCCCTCATCATATTGCTTTTATTGTAAGGCGTAATCTTTCTCATCAATGAAGCTGCGCTTCCTTTCAAAAAAAAAAGACAAAGTTATCCCTCTTCTTTGTTAACGGTAAAAAAATATATATAACTTATCTTTTTATTGTAAGTATGTTGTATAGCAAGGACAATTTTGTCTTTACAATTTAAATTTAAAAAGTGAATTTAATTTCTTATGGTTTTGATTTTATTCTTTTTAATACCACACAAAGATTCAGAAATTTAGAATATATGAGAATTTCGACTTTCTGTTTACTAATAATTTTAAAATTTTAACATCCGATAACACAATCGTTATTATAAATCACAACCATGCACATTACAACAAAAAGACAAGTTTACAATATTCTTTTACCGTCATAAAAATAACTAGGTTATGAAAAAAGTGAATACTTCCATCATCTTTTTTTAAAGTTTCATGCAAATTTAGAGAATTAAAACAGAAATACACGAGGTTAAGTGATAAGAAAGATATAAAGGACGACATTCCTTAGTAATCAACTTAATCATACGCTTTAAGAAAACTTTTAATTATGACCTAATTTTTTCAATGGCCACTTATTGTGAGTCATCTACTGTACTAATCATTTATGATTTTGATTATGATAAAGACTTGGAGAAGGACTCCCTCTAGGTTTGATTGATACTTGGGACCAAATAATTACAAGTAATAGGTCAAGGAAGGTTATTTGGGTGACTTGAAAGATATATAGAATGGATGTAAGATAAACTAATCTTTTTTAATTAAATATAATAAATTCATCAAGTGGACCGCTAACTTGATTTTATTATTACTATATCCACCAAATAAATTAGCAATTTACGTCTTCTATTTTATCATTTTTTTCGGACTGGCAGTGTGAATGTTTGTCACTTGCATCATTTTCTTTAGGGATAAGGGGGGAAGATTAGAGATCAACTAGGTAAGTTTGCAAAATTTCTAGGTGAACTATTAAAAAGATCTCGGTGAATTATTTTATGTCGGTAAATCTATTAACGGAATAATAATAATAATTATTATTTTTTTTTGCAAAAGGTTGAATGTCATTTTCCAAAAAGAGTTGGTAACATGTAACTGCCATATGACTAAATTCCGTCACAGATCACGAATATGCATGCGAAAAATAATTCACCGGTAATTTGCAAAAGAAAATAGTTCGCCATAAGTTTTTGTAAGACACGCATAGTAAGTTTTTCCAATTATTCTTTTTTCATTATAAATAATTAATTATTAAAAGATGTTCAAATGAATTTTGTATCGTGTATAAAATAATAAGTGTAAATATTAATTAAAAGACATTCACTTTTTGTAAATTTTAAACGTATTTATTGAAATATAAAAAATAAAAAATCCAAATTTTCATAACCTAGCTAAAAAAAAATCAAAAGTTATGAAAATTTAGATTTTCTATTTTTTACTTATTATTTTTAAATAACAAGGTAAGGATAAAATCATTATTTCATGTAAATTGCAACAATAAAACAAATTCAATATAAGTTTTTACAATTATGAACTAAGGTTCTACAAGTTACCAGAAGTGAATATCAGAATTTTTTTATACAGTCATCCCTAAATTCTCTTACTATTTTGTAATTATATATAAGATCTCATTTATCAACTCACAGATAAATCAATACTATACTAGAGTTTGGTTACTTCACAACACTACCCTATCTTTTGACCCCAAATCAAATCTACTTGGTCAGCATGTGAAGACAGAGTTCAATGAGAAGAACCAAAATACCAAACCAAGTAACTTTCCTTAATGGGTATTGATTATGTTCATCAAAATTAGTTTTATTTTTTTACCTTGATTCCTCAATAACCCCATCACTGTACTCTATCAAAACAGACAAAAATCAATGGCTGTGACTTCACCTGTGGCTCTTTGTTGGCTACCTTTGCTTTATCCAAAACTTTACTCTTGCTTGAAGCAAAAAAAGCAGAGACAGATAAAATCCATGGCCCACTTTACCTCAAAAACCCACTCTCAAGTGGATCTGAGCAGCAAAGGTATGATCTTTATGACTGTAATTAATCAAAATCACCATCCTCCACACCTCACCTTGTCTAATCATTTATGGTAGATTCTTAATCATCATCACTTTATCCATCAGTTACCATACCACTCTTCTTCAACCTAACCTCTGTCCTGTAGCTCTCTGGCTCTGGAGCTCACCTCTTGAACATGTACATATAGAGGGCTCAGATCTTGTGACTGTGAGCAATCTGGAAATGGGTTCTCAGATTTGGGTCATGGGTGTTTGTATCTGGCTCTGTATCTTCAGCCTCAGCCTCAGCTTCATGTCTGTGAGCTCTCATGGAGATGGGGATGTTGAAGAAGGGAAGGTCTTTGTTGATGGGGAAGGTTTCATTGGAGAGATTGATGATGATTTTGTTTGTGCCACTTTGGATTGGTGGCCTCCTGAGAAATGTGACTATGGGACTTGCAGCTGGGGCCTTGCCTCTCTACTCAATCTGGTATGTATGTGTTTCTGATATTATCAATATCTGATTGTTTTGATTTGGTTTTTGTTGGATTGTGGCAATTTTGTTGGGTTTTTTTTTGGGTTCTGGGTTTTGTTTATGAGAATCTTTCATTGATCACAGTTGATGAAGTGGGTTTCTAGAGAAAGATAAGAGATTTTTCCTGACAATTTGTGAACTTTGTTTGGTGTTCTTGTCTGTGCAGGACCTCAGCAACACCATTTTCTTAAATGCCATCAAAGGTTTGAAGTTCTTGAACCATTTGTGCTCATTTTTATCTGTCAATATCTATTCTAAATAGACATAATTGCAAGAAAATACCCAGAGGTATTGGTTGTTTTTACAAAATTTATAGTATTCCTTATTTGATAATTGCAAAAAAAGTATCTCGAACTCGTATGTTTGTTATAACGTGTATAAAAATGATGATTTTACCTTTACGATTTAGGTTAGTAAAAAACAAAAAAATCCTAATATTCAAATCCGTTATTTTCCTTCCTCCTCATAAATGTAGGGATATAAAAATTGAGATTTTTTGGTATTTGATTATTATTGTCAAAATTTTAAGGGTAAAATCGTCATTTTAAAAGTTCGATGTACTTTTTTGCAATTACAAAAAAAGAACTACAAATTGCAAAAAAAATGAATATATCATACTGCTATTTTTGTTGTTGTAACCAGCCGTTCTAAATGTAACTGTTCAAAAAGTAATTAACCCTAACCATATTAATTCAACTATCAACGTTTAGGTGGATCGATACGCTTTTGTATTCACTCATTTTTAGAATGCTAAATACTAATTGATGAAGAACATGCATTTTAATCCCTTTGTGCAGCATTTTCACCATTGAAGATCAGATTGGGAGGCTCATTACAAGACAAGATCATATACGATACACCAGACAATGACCAACCTTGCACACCATTCACCGCAAATCCCTCTGAAATGTTTGGCTTCAGCAAAGGTTGCTTGCCCATGAAGAGATGGGACGAGCTCAACGCGTTCTTCAAGAAATCTGGGTAAAAACCGATCTCCAGAGCTCGAACGTCGAGCTATTAACTTCAATCTGATCGTTTTGACTCCGATGCAGGGCCAAGATCATCTTCGGATTAAACGCTCTCTCCGGCAAGAGTATCCGGAGAGACGGTCTGGCTGTAGGACCATGGAACTACACCAATTCAGAGTCTTTCATTCGCTACACTTTCGAACATAACTACACCATCTCGGGTTGGGAGCTCGGTAAGAACTAAAAAACTATCACGATCTTGAGTTCACAATCACTTTTTGTCGAAAGTCTTCTAAAGACGGTCGTTTATACAATTTATTGTTTAAAAGTTCAAGATCACAACCAGCAATGATATTGATAACACACATTCAGTCAATCAGCAAAGACGGTCCTTATGTATTGGTAATGCACCAGACAAATCTTTTTTGTCAAGGTTAAGCTATTTTGCTTATATGCTTATATGTGAAATACATATAAGGTATTATATGATTTGTGACCAATTCATAAGGGGTACTAAATATGTGCTACCAAAACATAAGGACTCTCATTGAACGTTATAAAACTTTGGGGTACTAAAAGTGTGTTGCCCATTCAAAAGAGTATAAAAAGTAATTAACCGTTAGTTTAAATTTAGTTTGGTGTATGTCGATCAGGGAACGAGTTGAGTGGCTCCGGAGTCGGAGCACGGATCACATCTGAACGTTACGCAACGGATACAATTGCTCTTGGAAACATAGTACGAGACGTTTACAAGAACGTCGAGCCTAAGCCGTTGATCATAGCGCCCGGAGGATTCTACGAAGCAAATTGGTTCAAAGACTTCGTATCCAAAACTGGAAGCGTTTTGAATGTTGTAACACATCATATATACAATCTCGGTCCAGGTATCTTCCCGTTCATCTACCAATCTCACCGTTGCAAAGTCTTTCTCAGCTCGATTATCGAGTTTTTTGTGTGCAGGGGTCGACGCTCGCCTTGTTGAAAAGATTCTGAACCCATCTGTTCTTGACGGTGAGGCGGATACGTTTAGGAGCCTCCAGAGTACCTTGAAGAGCACGTCAACCGAAGCAACTGCTTGGGTTGGTGAAGCGGGAGGGGCTTACAACAGTGGTCATAACCTTGTTACCAATGCGTTCGTGTTCAGTTTCTGGTAAAGAATATGAACTACCGATAGGAATCGAAACAAACTCTAATTAAATCGAGATTTATCGAGTTTTTGCTGATAGGTATCTGGATCAGCTAGCAATGTCTGCAACTTTCGATACAAAGACGTATTGCAGACAGTCGTTAATTGGTGGAAACTATGGCCTTCTCAACACCAGCAACTTCATACCGAATCCAGACTACTACAGGTTACTGAACTTAAAAGTTCTTCGTTTGATCACACCTGGCTACACATAAGTTTCAGATTCGTTTTTCATCTACTCTAGGTTTCAAAAAGTTTCACAGCGCTCTTTCTTGTCAGAAATTGACGGAAATACCCGGATGGAAAAAAATGTCATTTTTCCTTGTATTTTAACAATTCTATCTTTTAAGGAGTCTTCTTTCGTCTACTCAACCGTTTTTTTTTTACATCTGGTTTGGGTAGTTATGAAGATTTTTTAGATTAGAGTCAGGGGCGTTTTCGTCATTTTATTTACGAAAAAGAGCTCTGTGATATTTTTGTAATCTATGGTAGCTGCAAAACGAATTTGGAACCAAGGTGAAAATGTGTGAGAGCATCTGTACTCTGTAGTGACGGGGTGACTAGCCCAAGCGAATCCGGCTGATTCGTCCAGCCTCTCTACAGGGGGGGTTGGGGCAAATAGAAACGTATCACATGATAACTGGTTCAAGAGGGGCGAATTCACGGGGTGATGAATTCTTCGCCCTAGAGGGGAGAGAATCTCCCTCAACTTGCCCAAACCCCCCTTTTTTTTACCAAATTGGCCCCCACTGCACATGCATGCTCTAAACTCAGGTGTAATTACCTAAGTTTTTACAATTTCACGAATGTCTCAAGAGTTTCTACTAAATTGTCATTACCTTGTTCTTGCCGGTACAGTGCTCTCCTCTGGCACCGGTTGATGGGAAGAAACGTTCTTTCAACCAGCTTCTCCGGAACGAAGAAGATACGTGCTTACGCACACTGTGCCAAACCATCAGTAAGTGACATCATCATTTCAATAACCAGAACCAGGACCTGACCTTCTTCGATTTTGCAGAAAGGGATTACATTGCTACTGATCAACCTGGACAAGAGCACCACAGTGCAGGCCAAACTTGTGTACAACAACACTTTGATATCTCTGCACAAACACGATTACAGCTCACATAACCGAAAAGTCAATGTCATCCTGCAACCGATATACAGCAAAAGTCAACCCACGAGAGAGGAGTATCATCTAACAGCAAAAGACGGAGATTTACATAGTCAAACCATGATGCTTAATGGAAACGCTTTGACTGTAAGTTCCTCAGGGGACATACCTTTGTTAGAGCCTGTAGATGTTGATTCATCTGCACCAATCACGATCGGTCCTTACTCCATTGTGTTTGCTCATATACCATATGTTATTCTCCCTGCCTGTGGATAGATAGTGATCGAGGAGATATGATATAGGGATAGTTGCAAAAAAGTACCCAGAGTTATTCGCTTTTTGCAACTGTTAGCCCTCAGTTGTAAAAAATGAATACCTCAAGGTACTTTTTTGTAATTATCACTATGATATATAAGATGTAAACTGTTAACATTTAGGGTTATCAAATAAGATGGAACGGTAAACTGTAATGCTTCAATTTTTCAAAGGAAGAATCAGAAGTAAAGCCTCCTCCTTTCCTAACATGAGGTCCATCTATTGTAGTACATAAACTTTCTAGTATATTACATCTGGAAATATACATTTACTATTCTGCAAACCATATACAATTGGAAAAGACAAAAATATCCAATTAGAATATGAATGTTTCCTCAGTGTGGATGCTGCTTGAGGGTAAATCTAATCCTCTGAACTGGAGCATTGTTAATCTTTCTTTGTAAATGTTTGAGGCTTACTGTTGGCAAATAGCAACCACACGACCGTACCGGTCAAGTAGAAGAAGATTGATGGTACAAACAATGATTCCTACAAAGTCAAGAAAAATAGTGAATTTTTCTAGCATGAGAAATGGCGGAGGACAAGTTAATTACACTTAGCGATACACATAAGTTCCAAATTCGTTTTGCAGCTACCATAGGTTTCAAAAAAAAAATCACATAGCTTTTTTGGTCAGAAAATGATCTTAGGCCTAATATCAAAAGAAATTTTGTATTTTTTAAAATAGTTTTTACCTTTTAAGAAGTCTTTTTACCTCTACTCAAATCTTTTTTTTACATCTAATTTGGATGTGGATTTTTTT
>JAYMTN010000738.1:0-14960 GCA_036897425.1 Erodium trifolium | reverse complement strand
AGCCTTAAGCACTCCTCCACCCTCCCTTCTCTGTAAAACAATTGGTTGCATGCCTTGTGCAAGGCTATCAACCCTAAACATAATCTCCAGCATTAGGGATACCGTGAACCTCAAACCCTCATGTCCGTCAAAGACGACACCACTATTCACGAACTTCAACAACTCCTCGGAGGACGAACCCCCGGTGATGCCTTCAGTCCGAATACCGATCACCACCAGCCTTCCCGATCATCGGACCGCGAGAAAAAGTGTGGCGGACATACACCGGATATGACAGACTTGCCACCACTGTGACCTCAGGGACGTCGTTCGAATCTTGCCTCCCCTGTCTCTGCCGCTGTTCCTCTAACTACTGTCCCGATCCGTAGAACCGAGAGCAACTAATAAAACGAAGATGAACATTGCAAAAGCCCTTCTAGATCGCTTCATGCCGACCACATATACGAAACGCTGGCCAAAACCGTCGCCTTTCCTTGTTCTTGCCCACCATATTACTGCCTATTGGTCGCCAGATCGACCATGCTCTTCCTTTGAAACAGAGAAGAAGCATCTCTCAACAACGAGATTTTGTCTCCCCCATTTCCATCGTGCTCCAAACAATACATGGCCTAAGAAGCGCCTGCAAAAAAAAAACATAAAGAAACCAAGCCAAGCCTTGAATAAATATTCTAGATCAATCAAGCCAAAGATCAATTACGAAACACGGCGGCGACAAAAAGAACCAAACCCTAAAAACCGCGCACAGAGAAAATTACGTATGTCTGTGATGTTATCACGTGTACTACTGGTATAATGTTGATGACAATAATAATAATAATATTTGTTAAAGCACTACTTAGGTAAGAAGAGGCTACTATATGCATTTTCTTGTATCAAATTATCTTTGGCAACATTTAATTTTTTTCATAGTCTAAATTGTTTTTAACGATTAAGTTATATGATTTCCGTTGGTGGGGATGTTTAAACACTTTAAAAAATAGTTATTTTTTAGATCATGCAATCTCCGACCTAGCTCATTTTGGGTCAATCCCTCGAGAACGGGATACTTTAATTTATTTCAGTAACACAAGACAATCTAGCATCAATATTTCACTCCGACAGTCATGGGTCTCCATCGAAGGACCAAAATATTTGGTAAACAACTTGTTATGTTGTAAATTTATCTATATGTCGTCTACAATATTGAAAAACATTCCGAGTTAATATGAATCTGTAACTCAAAATCGATTTCACCATTTTAAGTTCTTTAACACACGGGTAGCAATGGCATACATAAGCATAGCTGATTTTTAGTTTAAAAGAAAATAGAAAGGAATAAGAGGTTTGGTCGGAATCCGACAAAGTGGTGGGGACCAGAGGAACAAGTAGATAAGTTATCTTCCCATGAATCTGGGCCACATGACCAATTATTTAGCTCCACCACTTAAACCCATTCCTCTGTGGGCCCCATAACAACAACACCACTTCCAACGTTGCTTGTCTTTTCATCGCGGTCGGATGAACACTTGTCACGATATTACCGAAATTGACTTCACAACTTTTGGGGTTTTCTACAAAAATATGGTAATTTGACAGATAAGGAAAGTTTTGTGTTAGCTTTCAACTAATTGAACCTATAGTATGTTTACGCGAAGTCTGATATATGACGTCACATCACATTATTAAAGTTTAAGATATCGATATCATATCATTAAACTGAAATAATCATTTTTTTATTTACTAGATATATGTTTTTTTTTTAGAATTAAAAGGACAGAGAATATTTCAAGCAATTGATATATATTTTTTAAGATTTTCACACTCCATTTTATCATCTAAAGTTTCTACTAGTTTCTACTTTCTACCCATATCTATTTTTGTTTGTTTCTAACCGTCACATTATCTTCAAGGGGACACTACAATTCATATGACATGTTTTAAGTTCGATGCTAGACATGTGTGTACTTGTTGTACTGATTGTGCGCATTGTGTTGTATTGGTTCTGTTCTATAACGCGTTGTTATTGTTTGTCATGTGTGTTTATCATATGTATTTATATATTTTCATTGATATATAACAATTTGACATTATTTCCTCCCAAAAAGACCATCACATTCCTAACCATCGTAAGTTAAGCACATTTTATTCAACGGGTGGAAATATATTATAAGTCATATATCTAAATAATATCATTTTGTTAAAATTAAGTGCATTGTAATCCAAACAATATCATCTAACTCTTGCTGGTAATTTAAAGCGACCATTCCATTTGCAAGTGTTATTATGAAAGACACATCGTAATCAAACAATTCGAATTATAGCTAGGTGGTAGGGATGTTCAGATATTGAACCAATGGTAGGAAATTTGATTTTTGCAATCCACAGAGACAGATGTGCCAATAATTTGGATTTCAAACCAGCACAAGACAGCAAATGCGACAGGTCCACTTTGTTCTTACTTGTTACCCAAGTTACAAGTAGACCGATATTTGATTCCACTTGTGCCTACCTTTGATGAATTTTGCTTAATAAATATTGAACTTCGAGTTTTTTCGAGACATGAGTTCGAGTCTTGCCAAATCGTATTAAAATCGATTGGAAGTAATAGTTGTTGAAAGACGACACGAGTCAGAAGACATAAATGAGATACAGAATAATAAATAAATAATTGAAAAAATAACTATAACATCTATGGTGTTGTAACCTTTGACACCATACCACATTAGGTAAAACATTGAACCTGAAACTTACTTTGTAGGTAAAACATTGAACCTGAAACTTACTTTGTCTCGTCCAATAATGTTGAGATATTTATTACACCAGTAAGGTTCGGGCACAGTAATGGAGTTGCAAGCAGATACGTGTGGAAATGGACTTGTGTAGCTTAGCTTGCATGACACGGAGGTTTAATTGTACGGATGTTAAAAGGTTTTTAAAAAAGCATCATGTATTAGTCGAAAATTACTTGGATTTCTGTTTTGTATTTAATAAACCTTATACATACAATTTAAAATGTTACAACATAAAATCGTAATTAAGCCCCGAACTATAAGATGATTTGATAATTGAGCCTTTATGCTCTATATAAAACATTTGACGTGAAATCGACACCACCGGTAAGAGTATTGCAGGTTAACGGCAACTACCCAACCACGGGTTGTATCACAAACCCAACAAAAATCGAATCAGTGCCAGCAGACAGATCTTGTAGGTCGGACTTAGGAGTATCAAATCAGTATTATAAAAATCAACGTTTCAAGTGATGTTTTAGAACCCATGACGATAATAGCCTATTACAAACTTTATACCGAACAATATGTACAAAAATGTTATGAAAGTATTTTTGGTATTTGACCATTGCAATTACAAGTACTTAAGCCAACTCTTGTGATTTTCTTATTTGGTTTGTAGGAATTTTACAAGCACGGCAGCGCAGTTCAATTATTTCATTTTCCGGGCTGAAGCCCGTTAACCTGGATTCCTTCTCTCAACCCATATCAGAGATAAAGCCCACTCGCAACTATTTCCCCCGGCCCATATAAGTTGGTTTTGAAGCCCAATGGAAGGCCCAAGTATATTTCCAATATCAGGAAAATAGAAAGTGAGAGAGAGAGGGTTCAGATTCAGAATTTAGACGCAGAGACAGAGAGAGGAGGAGAAATTGTTGGTGCAATGGACGACGAAGAGAGGAAGAAGGAAGTAGCAGAGTACCTGAAGAAGAAGGGCTTCAAGCTCACAGAGTTTACTTTCCAAGAAGAATGTCAACAGCAGCAGCAACAGCTACAACCCATACAGTTCGTATCTCAAATTTCTCCTCTTCTCTTTTTAGTTCTTCTATTTCGCGTCATTACTCGATCTTTTCGTTTTTATTGTTCTTTTTCCACTGTTTCTGGTTTAAATTTGTTCCCTTTGTGAACGATACTCGGTGATTGAGTATTTGGGTGTCGCCAAATTGATTGGTTTGGTGTATTTGAAGTAGGGTTTACTGATACGGATGTGGTAGAAATTGGAAAACAAGAATTGAAGGGGCGTGGTTGTAAAAGATGGATTTTTGAGCTATAAGTATTAGTAGTTAATGGCGTTAGTAACTTCCAGGTAAATTTGGTTGCACTTAGTGCTGGGGTTTTAATTGATTAGCTATATTGTTAGGAAGTGTGTTTATGATGGATATTGTGTAATTGTGGGTTTCATGCATCAGTTCAAAGTCTGAGTCTTTATGGGTCATAGTTATCAAATGGTGCATTGCATTGGGTTCCAGTTGATGTGGTTTCTTGCATAATTTGTAAGGTGTAATTCACAGAAACGCGGGAAAAGGAAAGAATCTATTGTTCGGATTGAAGTGTTGCAGTAGAGTTGACTAATTTCTTCACTGCAGAATAGTATTATAGAGTTATTTGGTTGCTGTTTGTTGAAAGCAATGCATATCCCGCAACTTAGTTGTACATTGATTTGGTAAAAATTGCAGTTTACAGTTTTTTTTTCTTTTTCTGTTGCGTATTAGGAATTTAAGTTTATGATGACACTGCTACCGTGATCATTTTGTTGAAGTTTTACGGGTGAATTCAATGTGCCTCGCTAGAGCTGTAGGAAAGGAAACGGCTTTCTTAATAACTTTGGTTGCCTTTGAGTATCATAAATTTAATTGCTTACCGTCATCAGTATTCCACTTGATAGTTCATACCGTGTTTTTCTTTTGCTTGTAATAGATATGGTGACTTCCTGTAGCACTTGGTATGGGCGATTTGAGTAGATTTGCTAAGATTAGTATCCAGATTTTTAAGGGTTTGCCTAAGCTTGTGGATCCCAACCATGAATCTTGATCATGAACCTTAACTAATGCACTTTTGATGTATGATTTAGCCTATTAGAATATCAGAAAGAGGTCTGTATTTTATAGGTTATCCAATGGACCTGTCCAAAAAGTAAAGATCTTTGTTCCAAACAAATATGGACATAGTAGAAGTAAATAGCAAACACATTAGGGCAGTGATGCTCAAGTCAGCTTATTGCATATCCACTGAGATGGCTCTAAATTTTTAAAAGCAATAGTATGAAAATATATTGATTATGTATACATTTGTTAAAGAAATGAAATATAAGATTAGGGGAATTGCTTTTAGTGATTCATAATGAAGGAATATATGATCTTTCTATTTCATAAATCAAAACCAATGAGAATCTGAGGAAGTGAAATTTGGTGTGCCTATTTTAAAATTGATAGGGGTGTTTCCCTCTGTACAGACAATCGGTATTAGTAAACAAGAAGCTTCCTTTGGTTTTGATCACTCTGGAATCCACCATTGTATTCAGTGCAACATTCATGCTTGTAGTTTGAAGAAAATATTAAATGCTAAAACTGACTGAATTTTTCCAGTTAGTCATCCTCAACTGTGGTTATGTTGCATCCATTTTCTAAACTAATGTTTGTTCTGCAGCTCCGAGTTTGGTCCTGAACGATACCATGATGGGTATAGCAAGTTAAGGTCATGGACTTACAGTTCTCTAGATTTATACAAGGTAACTTAGTTATGAATTTACGTTTCCGTGGAAAAGAACTCATTTTATAACTTGTTTCCTTTAGTCACATAGCCTGTATTTGAACCATGCAGCATGAATTGCTCCGCGTGCTTTATCCAGTATTTATTCATTGCTTCATGGATCTGGTGGCTAAAGGGTACATTCAGGAAGGTATGCTTAAAATATCTTTCCCTTCAAAGTGTCATTTTCTGCCACAGTTATTGCCTGTTTATCTTAACTTGATTATGGTTATTATCATCAGCTCGTACTTTCTTCAATAGTTTCCGTGAAGACCATGAGATGATGCACTTACGAGACCTTCAGAAATTGGAAGGAGTTTTGTCGCCTTCTCATCTACAGGTTAGTGGCCATCCTATACTTTCATCTCATTACTCCCTTTGTGACACGGGATAACTAATATTATAACAACCTTGCACTGATATTTCCAGGAAATGGAGTTTGCTCATTCCCTTAGACAAGGCAAAGTTAGCATAAAGATATGCGAGGTAATATATTGATTCTGCTTCGCTCAGTATTTTTTTGCTATTGCCGTATCTTAAATGATTTGATATTTGTTTGTGTTCCCATTTATTCTTTTGAATAACTTGACACCGTTCGCCATTTTAAAACCCTATTGTTAATTTCTTAAAAATTCAGTGTGTGTTTTGCAATTTAATTCATTTAGGTGAAACATACTTCTGGTTTAGTGACGTCGTCAAATTTTTAATGGATGTTTGAGTTTCTACATGATTGAATGCACTGTAAAATTAAGTATTCTCAACTGTTCCATGTGTGGTTTGCATTTTCATGTTAAATGTCACCAGTAGTATTATACGAACACCTTTTTTTGTAGCAGGTGCATGCTATTTACCTTGTAGGTTGGTAGATATGTTGTAAGAGTTTCATTCAGATTATATTTCTGTGGCAAATAGAGGTATTGACAAATCATGTATGTTTCCTTTTTAGTACTCCTACGAGCTCCTGCTGCAGTATCTACATAATATAAAATCAATAACAGTGCTTGGGATTATCAACGAGCGTATCAACTTCCAAGGTCTGTGGTATCTTTAATTTGCTTGACATAATATGTGCAATGAAGTATGATGGAATTGGGCATGTAATTCTGTCTCTTCCTCTCTTTGTTTTAGTTTGAACTTAATTTGATTTTGTTGGCAGTTTCTCCCGGACAACCTATGTCAATTTCTGATGACTCTGAGGTGGTGACACTCATTGTAAGCAACCAAGATGCAGCTAACAAGATAAACGAGAAAGAAATACATTGGGGGGTGAGTCCGTAGAAACTGTTGAAACTCTGTTATAACTTATTTACTCACCATTTACTGCAGCTGTAAGAAGAAGAACAAAACAACCTGGGATTGTCCAAAATTTCATTTTCCCATGGTTAACATTTAAACTTTTAAGAGTTTGAATTGGTAGGTTAGAACCCGGGAGTTGTACAACCTTAATGAAATTATGTGTTCATTTTAGTAGTCACCAGTTCTTTTTATCTATTATTACTGGTTTCCAATTTAAAGTCTCAAGTTTGAACCAATGGCTAAAACCATTTTATCATCTGTACACCTTGAGAGTTATACCCCTTACTCTTGCTTTGAAATATCTGTCGGTTTAGTTAGCATGCTTATGCTGATTCATAAAGAGTTTACTTGCATATTGAAAGCCGAAGCTAATTTTATTTTAACTCTCTGTAGCTGCTTGAAGATTCTTTGGAAGACCGTTTGGAGAAGGCAGGTGGTCTCCTTTCAGATTCTGAAAAAGGAGATGGAGAAACCAAGGAGGGGGACATAGATGAGAATAAAGTACTACGCTCTAGACATGCTTGTAATATTTTGTTAACTCCATGCTTACCTTATATGCTAATACATCATAGCTTGAACAAGAATGCTTTTCCCCTTACCCATACCTTAATATGTTTCCATATCAATCGTACACTTAAGTGCTGGATGCAAATGTTGTTTCGTCATTACTTTACTGTCCTTAAGTCAGTGTTAATTGGTTCCTGTTCAGAAAAGGTCATCAGAAGGAGGAAAGCAAGGTGCTTCAGTCAAAAAGTCTAAAAAGGACAAGGCTGTCAGTGCAACTGGGAAGTCTACCCGTCCTGAGGCTGTTGCTGTGCCCACAGCACCAAAAGTCAAGCCGGAGCTTACTTTGCCCGTAATGTATTTACTAATCCTTGTTTCTGTGTTTTTCTTCTTGAAGTGTACGTTATGGCCCTGATATAATGATGCTCACAATGCATATGTGCTATTTGTATTTTGTTGATTGCCTCAGACCAACAGAGGTTGAACATTCTATACTCGAAGACCTGAGAAACCGTGTCCAGCTGAGCAGTGTTGCACTGCCATCCGTTAGCTTCTATACGTTTATAAACACATATAACGGGTAAAACACCTGACTTTTTTTTTTAAATACACACATCTTATTGGTTATAGTCTGCTATTTTTCCTCTATACGTTCACTAACTTTCTTTTCTTTTTCAAATTTGCATAGTCTAAATTGTTCGTCAATATCTCATGATGGATCTATGGTTGCTGGTGGATTCTCCGACTCATCAGTCAAGGTTGCAAAGCATTTCTTTTTTGTATGTTTATCAACTATGTATCTTATTTAGTGGTTGTAACGTTTTAAATTGTGTACCCACAGGTTTGGGATATGGCGAAGCTTGGGCAACAAACTGGAAGTGGTAAGTCCAAATTATTTAGACACACATTTAGTGTTGTGTTAGTTTAAGACTTTTGCATTTTTGTTGAGTCTCATTTCATTTCATTTCATTTCATTTCCTTGTACAGCTGCTTTGCAAGGTGAAAATGAGAGCACTAATGGGTGTTTACCAAACAGCGGGAAGCGATCTTATACATTATTTCAGGGCCACTCGGGGCCGGTTTACTCTACCACTTTCAGCCCTTTGGGGGATTTTGTTCTTTCTTCATCGGGAGACTCAACAAGTACATTGCCACCCTATATTTTAAATACTAGAATTAATCTAACAATATAGCTTGCTATAAGTTCTTTGTAACATATACATTTCTTCTGCAGTTCGGTTGTGGAGTACCCAACTAAACGCCAATCTTGTTTGCTACAAGGGCCATAATTACCCTGTATGGGATGTTCAGGTATGAATCCGGGATATAGATGAACCAAGTTTCTTTACAACGGTTCTATTGGCATATAGATGAACTAAGATCCTTTACATCAGTTCTATTGGCATATAGATGAACCAAGTTGTATCATTGCAAAAGTGTTGTACTTTGGTGCTTAACCATTTTTCATCCCTAACCCGCATTTCTCTTTTACATTTGCAGTTTAGTCCCGTGGGACATTATTTTGCCAGCTGCTCACATGACCGAACTGCAAGGGTTTGGTCGATGGACAGAATACAACCTCTAAGAATTATGGCAGGGCATTTGTCTGATGTTGATGTGAGTGGTTTCTTGCTCTCCTTGCACACCTAAAAAATTAGGGAGTTCCTTACACGTTACAACTACCCTTTGGTTGAAAATTTCGTTAAAATGGATGGAATTTTTTTATTTTATTCAAAATGACAAATTGGCCATAAAATGAAATATAAATTGAAATAAATAATTTTTATTTATTATCAGTGCGTGCGATGGCATTCGAACTGCAACTACATAGCTACTGGGTCAAGCGACAAAACAGTCAGATTGTGGGATGTGCAAAGTGGGGAATGTGTGCGGATATTTATTGGTCACAGGAGCATGATATTGTCTCTGGCAATGTCACCGGACGGGCGATATATGGCCTCGGGAGATGAAGATGGGACGATCATGATGTGGGACCTCTCTACGGGTCGATGTGTAACTCCTCTGATGGGCCACACTTCATGTGTATGGACACTTGCTTACAGGTTTGTGTATCTTCAACGTTCTGAGAGTTGCTTGATTGCTTCTTGAGCCTACCTAACTTAGTTATTTGATGTGGAATAGCTGTGAAGGGTCGCTTCTGGCATCAGGATCAGCTGATTGCACTGTTAAATTATGGGATGTGACTACAAGTACAAAGTCTACAAGGACAGGAGATAGGTAAGTTTATTAGTAGAGAATAGAGCCAAGAATGTAGGTGTGAAGTTGTTTCACTTGGACTCATTTGGTTTCTTCACCATTTGGCAGCAAAAGCGGAAACACTAATAGGCTAAGATCACTGAAAACTCTGCCAACCAAGTCTAGTCCCGTTTACTCTCTCCAGGTATTTGAAACAAGTGTTTAGTACACACACACACACAGCTATCTCCTGTAAAGCTCCTCTTGATTTGTATGTTAATATTATGTTGTGCAGTTTTCTCGGAGGAATCTGTTATTTGCTGCCGGGGTTCTCTCAAAGAGTGTATAGAAGTTATTCCCCACATCATCTTTACTTTCTTGTATACTAATGCATTCCCACCATAATCTATGTAACATTTCAGAAAATATTTGTTGGAGAGGTTCTTCACGTGTAATGTTACCTCGACTATCGTTGTTTATGTTTGACTGGTTCTGGATTAGTGCCGCTTGGTTGTTAGTCAACATTTATTTTTTCGCGTGTTCATGAATCGATCAAACCATTAGTTGAACAGGATGACTCGTGCATGCTATTGCTATTTTCAAATGTTACCTAGTGCTCATCATTAGCAAGAGGGTTGATTTACCGTTCTGCTTTCTTTCTAGTGTTATCTATTATGTTATTTTAAATTAATAAAGAGTATGAAGGATTGAAATGGAATGATATTTCACTATATGAATGAAGTTACAAAAACTACCATTGCCCTTAACAATGGTGACAGGGCATCTACCATTGATTTTGTCGGTAGTTAGGTGATTTGTTAATCTGCTGCAAGAGGCATGCTACCATTTTCAACTATACTTGCAGCCGTCCTTGCCTGCGAGGGAGAGAAAGTCAACAACCCGAACGAAAACTGTCTTGAGCAGGTAAAAGACCTCTCTTCACCGTCAGACCAACCCGAGTGGGATTTACACAACCATCTAAGGAAATGTACATACCTCTCGATCCCAATCAGTAAAAGCATTTAGCAGCAAAAGCGCGACTGTTTGTACTAAGAGCGCACAAATTATGCCCATCCATAGCCCCTGCACGAAACAACCCACGCTTATTACACGGCTAGAGGCTCACAAAACAATGCAACGAACAGGAGAGAGCACCGACCATCCCTCCCAGATGGAGGACAAAAGCCAAAACCACAGCGCAAGGAACCCCCACAACGTAGTACGCGCCAAGGTTGATCACCGCACAATAGTTCTGCCATCCGCATCCCCTGGCAGCCCCTACACATATGACACATAGTTAGTCCTAGAAAACGGAACAACTATGTTTGTTTAGTACTAAGGACCTGAGAGGACACACTGAAACCCGTCCAGGAAGTCAGACAAGGCCAGCAGTGGCATCATTCTGGCAACATAGGTTACCACTTGTTCCTCGTTGCTGTAAAGCCTCCCCCAAACATGGCGTGCTAATACTGTCGCGATCCCAATCAGCGCGCCCACTGAAATGGCCATCACCATCATGACGCGTAAGGCCAGACGAGCCCCTTGTGCGTGTCCAGCTCCCAGTTCGTTCGAGACCCTTGTGCTATATCAGAAAAGGGTCAATGTTGTCGTTTCCAAAACCAGGAAAGGTTTCAACTTGTAACTGACCTTATGGCGCCTCCGAGGCCTACAGAGACCATGTACACTATCCAACAAGTGTTGAGGCTGCAAGAGGAATTTTAACTTTAGATTACTTTCAACTATCAACTCGAGTTTTTAATTATAGTTTTATACTGAAACCTCGGACTTACCTTATGGACAAAACTGAAGTCTCTAGCTTGGGGTTTGGGAGAAGACCGGATAGGAGAACAACCATCTCAAACGACCAATACTCAAAACTAACATAAACAAGTTCACCAAATCATGAGATTGCTGAAGCAAGTTTAGGCACAATTTGAAGGGATAGACCATACCAAATCATGATAGTAGAAGGGACGGCGAGCTTCGTGAAGCTGAGCAAATCGTGCAAGGCTGCTGAGGAAAGGCCAGTCCAAGTTTTAGTGCAAGCAGGGGACAACCTTATGTATACAGCTAAGAGAAGCACATTGACCCAATTGGAGATGGTGTTGGCCAATGCAGCGCCTCTGTTGCCAAGCCCGGATTGGAACACGAGGCCCCAACAGACGAAAATGTGGAGAAAGGCTGTGAGGCCGGAGCCTATCAGCAAGGGAAAGACATTGTTTTGGGTTTGAAGGTACTTGTTCTGGCATTGGAGGATGGCATAGGCGAAAAGGCAAGGGATCATCGGGCGAATGAAAGATCCTGCCTCGGTTGCTATCTCGGGGTCTTGGCCAAGCGCGACGAGGATATTGCTGGTGTAGAACCAGATTGTTGCCAGGGGAATGCTTAAGGCTATTAGTACCAGCATTGCTCGTTGCGTGTGTACGCCGAGCATATGGTACTGCTTGGCACCGTATGCTTGTCCACATAGGGTCTCCAGTGCACTCCCCATTCCTAGCTGCACATTTCAAGAGACACAAAAGTTCAGATTTAAAGTTAGAAAACTACCATTTTTGTTAATTTAAAAAAAATCCATTAATTTGAACCCACAATTCCCTGAAAATTCAGAAATACTTAAAATACTCCTATCCCAAATCCTAAAAATCACAAACTACACTTGGTTGAAAGAGCAAGATAAATGAGTTATGGGTCATGGAGGGTTTTATAGGGTTTGAGCCTTGAGGTAGGGATATTTTAGGTATTTCTGAATTTTTGGGGATTCCCCGTCCAAATTACGGGAAATCTTGAAAATTAACGGAAACCATTGTTTTAAGATAATAAACGGAGGTATGAGCACGTTTTTGAAGAAAACAAGTGAGGACAACATGCTCGTATTAGAAAAAAAGTCGTTCGATGGCATCCACAACTCCATGCCTTTATTCCAATCCAAATTTGATCCATCGATAGTTCAAAGACATAACCAAATGAATTGTGACACAAAAATGTGACTCCATTTTCTCTGCTTAACAAGACAAAACCATAAATCTTAGGCCCCAAAATTTAATACACTGTTGTTATATTCAAGGTCCAAAGTTGGTTTTAACAAAGTTTCGATTTTTCAGCAAGATAAAGCTATAAAGACCAAACCCACTACAGTTATTAACATTGATTTTGAAAAAGTTTGGATTTTTATGATGCAATTGAAGAGAAGCGCACTGACCAAGACACTGAATCCGGTGACTGCAGCGAAGGAAGTGGCCATGGAAGCGCCGGAGAGAGGAAGCTCGCCCAGATGGCCGACAAACATGAGCGAGATGACCTGTAACAGGTACTGCAACAGACTCACGGCTATCAGTGGTACTGCAAGCCATAGTTGCTTCTTCATTTCCTCCACAATCTCATGCTTTGCTCCGCAGAGACTTGATTTATGCAACAGAGGACTTGTTGAGGATGATGATGCTCCATCTTCCATGAACCAAGCCTGGTTATTCTCAATATTGAGATTTCAGAGAGAGAGAGGGGGAGGTCAATGCAGCTCTGAAAAGATCCTGAAGGTGAAGATGACATATTTGTCGACTTCTTATATGTAATATGTGTGTATGAGGAAATTGGGAAGAAAACCTAGAATATTGGGAAAAGTAAATGACTATATTGTCCTCTATTGACTTTCAAATTTCTAAATATATAATGGGGTTTGTCCATGTCATAACGTAGACCTTTCGTTTATCACTAAATCCTAATCCCAATGTATGAAAAGTATTATATAGTAACGTTGACCGCAACTTATTGCATTTCCCGTCCTCAAGTTTAACGATCGATTAGCGAGTAATAGGAAAATTTGATAGGTTAGAGTTATGATTAGAGAATAAACGAAAGGTTTACGCTATGACATCAAGTTTTCGCATGCCATTTTAAGAAAGTTTTAGAGCATGTGACAAGCATGTGACTGATATTTTACGGAGTTAGACACACTTAACAGATTTTGATACATTTTGAGAATTAGTTGGTGAAACCTGTTAGTATGTAATACTTTTCATACGTCTGAGTTATGATTTGGTAGTTGACCTTAATACAGTGCGGTGACATAACGTTTCACTCATATATCATTGCAATTTTTTTCCCTTCTTTGCTCTTTCTACTTCTTTCGAGTCTGTTTCTTAGTGCTATTTTTTAGATGCCAGCTTGGATATGGTTTGTCTTCAAGAACAAGATGAGAAATTTCAGATTTTGGGGATGCTTGATACAAAGGGAAAACAAAGAACCTGCCCTGAAAGATGAATAATTTACAAAACCCAAAAAGGCAAGAGTAAGAACAAGAACAAGGTTAATTCTCACGTATCCAAGATACGACCAAGGAGAAGGTTTTTCGCTTCTCTTCCTTTTAAAAGCAGTGATATGAAAATATATTTGATTTGAAAACATTTGTTAAAGAAATGAAATATAAGGTGAGGGGAAATACTTTTAGTGATTCATAACGAAGGAATAAGAGGAAGAATCTGTTTAGACTTTTGAAAATTCGAAATTTTTACGTTTTTTTAATCATGCATACTAGTGTTATTTTCATATGTGGTCATCATTGGCAAGGGCCGATGTACCTGTGGGCTCACATAATTTGTTAAAATCATGTGTAGTTAAGGGTAAAAGTGTAAAACAGTACCATGTTACCGTTGGGAAAGATTTCCCATTCTCTTCCTCTTCAATCTTCATAATAGGTAGGACCATAGACAAATGAAATTCCAGAAATTGAAAATTATCAGACCGATATCTGCAGCAACATTTTGCTCTTGTGCCAAAGAACGATTGTGTGTTTCATAGGACAGATGTTGTATCAGACTCTGACATGGTTTGCTTGATCTCTGATCAAACTCTTGTTCCCTTCATTTCTTGCAGTCAAAGTTACCGGTGGTTCAATGATTCCACACACATAAGCAAATTCTTCTTCTTTTGTTTCAAAATGGGTATCTCATTCTACTAAATGTACCAAAATTACAGTACCAATAAAAGCTTGTTGTAGGTTGGTCGTATCAACTTCGTACTGCACCATTCCATAAATAATCCAAACTCCATAACAATAGTTTTCAAGTTTTCTATAAAAAGGCATACAAAACTACTCCAAATACTATGACAACTATTACCATCCACTTCTCCAATCTTGCTTTCGACTTCTTCAATCCATCATTTACCGCTACTAAATCAGCACACATTTTCTGATTTCCCATCAATTCAACCTTACACTTACCTAATTTGGCTTCGAGACTCTGACTTGGTGATGGAGATTCACTCTCTAATGCTTGAGCTTTTTTTGCATCTATCCTTTTTTCTGCCTGGACAAATGACCAGAAACTTGAGTACAAAATAACCAGAGAAACTGAAGTATATATTTCTATTGGTACTCGTTTTCTGAACTGACTAATAAATGGCATATAAGGTAGAGCAGTAAGTAACCACTGGAAATAAACACAGATTAAG
>JAYMTN010000737.1:0-14961 GCA_036897425.1 Erodium trifolium | reverse complement strand
CTATCTATTGTGATGATATTCACTAGATATGTGTATATTTATCTTGTGAAATCCATGTACAAAAACCCTTATATGGAAGTATTATGGGAGGATTTGACCGACAACATACACATTCGGTAAGTTTGAATAGGAAGCTAAGATTAGTTTAAAAAGGGGAACAAGCCCATTGTACGTCCTGAACTTTATCCAAATTGATCTGATTTACGACAATCCATCAAATGCTTGACATAATCCATTTCCCTGAAGATAATGTAACAAAAAAAGACAAATTCTAAACCTTCATTTGCTGGCATTGCTTCGAAATAGTATTATTCTAAGCCACATCAGTGCTATGCTGATTTTTTTTTTTGTCATCTCATCACTGTTTAACCAAATCTGTTAGTCGATTTAATGGAACTGACCAAGTCAGATCAGTTTGGGATACTTGTGTTAAATTGGATGGAAGTAAAGTTCGGGGCTAAAATGGACATTTTCCCTTCTGGGTGGTATTATTATTATTATTATTATTATTATTATTATTAAAGTAGGTATGCTCAGTGTATGAAGAAAATAAGTGAACATACTCTTTCAGTAGCAAAAATTGATTAGCACAATCCAAAATCTTGACTCTTGTTCCATATATATAGTTTCTCTTAATTTATGATCCTTCTCATAAAAGAGGTTATAAGTAAAGGTGGACTCCTAATTTTGTCTGTGTTAGTTTTCTTACTACTATATTGGTCTTACCGATAAGAGTTTTGGGCCTATTTAGTAATTTTATACATGTAAACCATGGTTAAAAATAATTTGCTTCAAGACTTGCAATTGCTCTTTCCAGATTAAATGAAACTTTAAGGAAGTTCCTTCTGGGCTCACTTATATTGGTGTTGGAACAGGATGAAATTTCTGCTGATTCTTTTGTTTAGTTGTTTTTTTTATATAATAAAATGATTTTGATGTGTAGTTCATGTGGGTTGTTCTTGTACAAATGGGTCTTTTATTGTATTTAATTATCATTCAATCAATGAATAAAAAAATCATCTCTATTAATATCAACGCGATATCGAAATTGGATTGGGCTTGTGACTCTGCCATGGAGTGTAGGACATTTCCTTAGGTGCCCAAATGTGCAACATGTGCTAGGGCCACACTTTAGGGGAAGTGTTAAAGTGTTGTTCCACATGAAAAGAATGTGGATTTGACCACGTGATAAGCATATTGAGGCCTCCACCTATTAGCTTGAGCAGTTCCCATAAGCTGGTAGAACTTGGCTTGTGTTATTATTATTTTGCTTCTCTGTTTTTGTTCTTATCAACATATTTGTGCCACATGGTGAGTAATTTGTGACCGTGGCACCGCAAATGTGTAGAACGGAAATTTTGAAGAGGCATCGCCCTGTTTCTGGACAAGGACAAATTGAACTGAAGAAGATTGCTGTAAGGTTTGAGGAAAAGATATATAACGGTGCCAATAGTCAGGTATCTTCTTAACTTTGAGCTTATAATTTTGTTATGCGTGCTACGTATACTTGGTTGTTCTGAGGGCTGCCTAGAACTCAACAAACATATAGATACAAATAACATCTTTTTATTGAACTTAAACTTCTTTTTTTCCAGTCGAATTATATGCAGACAATATTTCAAAAGATCGGTACATTGGAGACTAGGTCTCAGAACCCCCTACCTAGCAATCCCAATGGTAACGGACCTGCAGAACCAGGTAAATAATATGAACAAGCAATGTGCTTTATAACATTTGAAATTGAAGTTCTAATTTATTCTGTTGCCCCATGAGTTTGCACTATTTCAGCCTTCTCCTCCTATCGACCATTACAATAAAGACGTAAAATGGCTGTTTTCTAAAATGTTTCACTTTAATTATAGTACTATTTAATGTTATGGGGAATGGGTTAGTTACTCATCTACATGAAACTGCATGTGCGTTTCATTGATTGATATATACATGACTTCTCTTTTGAAAATGGGTTAGTTATTTTTCAAAAGAGGTTGACTATATAACTATATAAACAATTGAAGATATATTTTTCTTCGGGAAATCGAAGCAACAACATTTAATCTTTTGAAATGTAACCTTGTTCCGCATAGTTCTCTAAACCTCCATTATAATAGATGTATTCTTCCCGTGTGCTTCATATTTATTTGTTCTTTTTGAATGTATATTTATCATCTAATGGCTACTATCTTGATAGGACACCAGATGCAGCCCCTAGTCAACAATCAAGTGCAGTCCTCTTCCATCCCATTGGAAACTAATCAGTCTCAATCACAACAACAGCTGTTACACCAGAACATTCAGAACAATAAGGGAGTTCAAGTTTCAGCTATTTTACCATCCACACTGTCTCAAGTATCTAATATGAACCAGTCACCAATGACAAATGCCACTGTGCAAAATTTGGACATACAAAATATGTCAGCCATTCCCCAGAATGCAGTAGGAAATTCTATGGTACCAGGGGTGGCTTCAAACATGGTAGCCAATTCTCAGCCGCAAATGCAACCAAGGCAGTCGGTTGTCCCCCAACAGCAATCCCCCAACCCGCATCAGTATCTTTACCCCCAGCAGTTACAGCAGCAGTTGCAGCAGCAACAACAATTAATTAAACAGAAATTCCAGCAGGGAAACATGCCACATTCACTCATGCAATCCCACATTCAGCAGCAGCAGCAGCAATTAATGGCTCGGCAAAAGAATATTTCAAACATGCATCAGCAACATTCAGGCCCTCAAAGTAATGTCTCTGGAATCCAGCAGCAGCAGTTACTTGGAACACTGTCAGGCACCTCAAGCATGCAGCCCAATCAGCCCTCAATGCAAATGCCTAAGGTTCCACTGCAACAACAAACACAACCGAGTGCATCCAGTATGCCAACTCAAGGGCAACAGTTAAAAACCCAGTCACATCAGCTACCAATGGAACCACCACATATGCAGTCACAGCCTCCCCAGTTCCAACAGCACCCATATTCATTGCAAGTAGATGTGCAACAAAGGATGGAAGCGTCAGGTTCCTTATTTCAGCCGCAGAATGTAAATGATCAACAAAAGCAACTACATCAATCACAAAATAATCTTCCAGAGACATCTTCAAGTATGTTTTGATTCATGTTCTCTCTTCCATGCTAGCTAGGTTATCATTATTCTGTGCACCATTGGACAATCTATTTCATAAAATAGTTAACTAGCATTCTCAACATGTATTTAAGTATTTTGTTAAAAACTTGTCTGGTTTGTTGATGCAGTAGTTCATTATTTGGGAATGGTACATTTTATTGCACTCCCATCCACTCTAGATGTAAGGATTATTCTACTGTATGTATCCTAAAGAAAACTTGAAGTTCGAAAACTCACGTCTAGATCTAATGCCTATCCGATTCTGTTTGTAATTTGCATGTTTTTTTCTCTCTACAGAGTGTGCCGCAGTTTCATTGGAATGTAATTTATTGGCTTCTGCATCTTTGTATTACTTTTGTCTTCATGCACAATGTTTAAGACTTGCATGTGTACTAGTTAATTTTTTGTGTGACATCTTTAGATTCCACATCTCTGACAGGACAAGCAAATGGAGGTGATTGGCAAGAGGAGGTCTATCAAAAGGTAAAATGTAGCCATTTTGCTCTCTGTTTAATTGATGAGATTCCCTTATAAGTTACGATTCCAGGAAAGTTCGATAATTTCTCCATCATCTTGGTTTATCTATAATTGAACTAGACATGAGAGAATACTTGAACAACTTGTTGCTTGAAATTGATTTGGCTTGTCAATGACAAGAAAATAACTGGTAGGTATTATGAACATTTGGTAGATGAAATATCTTGTGTGTGAGAGGTATGAGGAGATAGGGCAAGGTGCTCAAGGGGTTGGGTGCCTTGGGCATTCGCTCTAAGCACAAAAAAAGGCTAGCCTCAAGGACTTCGTACTTTTTATATTTTCTATCTTTTACAATAATAAAGATATATTTTACTTCTAGCATGCAAATAAAGATTTTGTTTCCTATTTCCTATGGGTGTAATGTGTAAAATGTAATCGATTCTTTTATTAATCGCCATCATAATCATATAATTGAATATAAAACATAATAGCCTTTTAAAGGTCAACTTCTCCTTTAATATCAAAATAAAGTATTATACAATAAGTTTACGAATTTCTTTAAGCATATATTAAGAGTTTCGATTTCTGTGTTGCCGGAGACTGATTTTCTTATGTTTTAAATAAATTATTTTACTGCGTATATGCCAAAACTTCTAAATTTAATGTTTAGGAGTAGTTGTTAACTGATCTGAAATTCAGTGTTAAGTTTGTTTCGCAACTTACTGACCTTCCTCAGTTCCTCAAACCTGTGCCGTGACCTAGGCCCCAGTAACCCTTTGCCGCTTTGCACGTTGAATAACTACCGAGGAAACTGGCTCATCTCATTTGCACTCCTATACTTGTGTTACTGTATATTTTAAATGATATATACACCAAGAAATCGACGCATTACCAAGGCTAATTGTGGTTTAGGGTGATGCGAGCTTGATGAAATGTGGATGCTTTCAGTTAATGATAATTTTTTTTTTTGTAGTTTGTTTCTTCAATGTTATGTCGAACATTAATATCGTTTATGCTGGACTAAATTGGCTGTTCTGCTTGATGTTTATACATTAATTTGTTGGTTGATGTTAATGCGTATACGTGTACTTAACTACTTACACATGTCTAATATCTTGTCTTTTCCTTTCTACTTTGGAATTATTATTTTTATACTTGCTATTTGAAGATCTAAAGATTGCAACTCTTGTTAACAATTGGCAACGGCAACGACTCTCTACACTTGTTTTTACCCTTTCTGCAATCGAAGGGATAATATGCGACAAATTTCTATTACGGATGATGGCACTTGAAAAATATTAGGTTTGATTATTAATGTATCTGATTTACTTTTGCAGATCAAAGCCATGAAAGAAATGTACTTTCCTGAATTGAATGCAATATACCAGAAGATTGCTACTAAATTACAGCAGGTATGTATGGGTCATTTATTTTGTTGTAAAATCGCTACTTAAACTTGCTCATACTGACCTATGTGTTTTTATGGAGATAAAAGACCTCCATATGTTTTTAGAAGTTATAATAATTTCTTTTCAGGTATGTATGCTGGAATACTTATGACTGATACTTAGGAATTGCAAGGAGGGTATAGGGTGGGTTAAGGGGCCCAACCCCTCCCGATCCTCACTCCCATGCCCCAAATACACCCTGTCCCTCGAAAGATATAATAATCCCACCAGACCCAAATTTCAGATTTATAGTTAAAGTTAATAATGTATTTCTAATTCAAACTTATTTCCCCCAAATTATCTTGCTTATGTTTTGTGATACATTATCCAGAATATGTACAAGTTATACATAGTATATGATCATCCCAATCTTAAACATGAATCAATTCGTCGAAAGTTTCATGAGCACAACATTAAACACGTTCTTAGAAATTAGATTGATAACCAAAACCCCAAACACGATATGTATGAAAATTAGATCAAAAACACATTTAAGAAATCGCACATTTCAATCATAAACTTAGTTGACTGAAGGACAAAACATTAATAGTTTATATATATTGGCGAGTCATCATCTTTCAACATTTCCCATTATTACGACACTCTTCTGAAATATAAGTCAAAATTAAATTATAGCAATCAATTGACCAAGTATAATGTGTGCTGCAGTGATATACCTCATCATCGCGTAATCATATCCAATTGTTTGAACCTGTATTGTAGACTTTTGTTACTGATGAACTACTAAATAAACTTATTCTTTCTTAAACTTCATCTCAATAATTTAAATAAAAATCAATTACATATGCTAATTTAATTATGTGATAATTTTTTATGTACGTCTTGCCTCTTGACAATATTCTTAAATATCTACTTGTTTTTAGTCTCATTATGTTGTTATTTTTCTTTCCCAGGTTGATTCTCTTCCACAACAACCAAGGTCAGAGCAGCTGGATAAGCTCAAGATATTCAAGGCTATGTTGGAACGCATTATAGCGTTCTTACACCTTTCCAAAAGTAATATCTTGCCTGGTTTCAAGGAGAAGTTGGGTTCATACGAGAAACAGATTATAAGTTTGATAAATACTAACAGGCTTAGGAAGCCTGCTCCTACAATGCAGCAAGGGCAACTTCCCCCATCTCATCTGCAACCCATGCTGCAGCAGACACAACCTCAGGTTAATCAAGTCCAATCTCATAATAATGAAATGGACTTGCAGGGCTCTGTACCTGCAATGCAGCAAAACATGACAAACCTACAGCATAGTTCTATGTCCATGTCTGGTGCTTCGATGGCACAGCCAAACGTGATGTGTTCATTGCCACCTAGCTCTAATTTGGGTTCACCCGAAGGAAATGCCCAGAGCTCACTGCAGCAGGTTACTGGATCTCTCCCACAAACTCGTCTTAGTGCTCCTCAGCAGGCAAGGATGAACAGTTTGTCATCACAAAATGGGGGAAATGTGTTGCAGCAAAATACCAATCCCCTTCAGGCGAGTTCTAATTTGCTTCAACACTATCATCTGAAACAACAGCAGGAACAGCAGATGTTACAGAAGCAACAATTCCAACAGCGGCAGATCCAGCAACAGTTGATGCAGAGGCAGCAGCAGCGGTTGCATCAGCAGCAGCAGTTGAACCAACAAGCACAACCACAATTGTCTGCTCAGTTGCAGACTCACCAGATGCAACAGCTTCATCAGATTAATGATGACTTGAAGATGAGACAGGGGATGGCTGTTAAACCCGGAGTTTTTCAGCAGCATCACTCGGTGGGTCAGCGCTCGGCGTATACCCATCAACAGTTGAAGCCAGGAGCACCATTTCCTACTTCTTCACCACAACTCCTTCAGTCTCCATCCCCTCAAGTTTCACAACATTCTTCTCCTCAAACTGACCAGCAAAATCTTCTAACATCTCTCACAAAAGCAGGAACCCCTTCGCAATCTGCTAGCTCGCCTTTTGTTGTCCCCTCTCCTTCGACCCCCTTCGCTCCGTCTCCTGTGCCTGGTGATACTGAGAAACCAGTTGTTTTGCCACTCTCAGATGCTGGAAATGTTGGACGTCAACAAACTTCAGGTGCAGTAGCACCAGCCCCATCACTGGCCATTGGCACTCCTGGGATATCGGCCTCACCTTTGCTTGCAGAGTTTACTGTTCCAAATGGCACACATGGAAAGTCAAGTATTACAGAGGAGCCACTTGAACGGCTACTAAAAGAGGTTAGTCAAACTTATATATAATGTAAACTTCTCACCTAATAGTTGTGGTGCATAAGAACATTCCCTTCCATGTATAATCAGTTAGAACATAACATTAAATTGTTATTATTGTTCTTATTTTATTTTGTTTCCTCCTTAAAGATTTGTTTGATATGTAACTATAATTTTCCAGGTAGTATCAATGTCCCCTGCAGCATTGCGTGCCTCCGTCAGCGACATTGGCTCAGTCCTCAGTATGATTGACAGGAAAGCAGGATTAGCTCCAGGTAACAGATCTAGAATTGCAGTTAGTGAGGATTTAGATGCCATGACCAAGTGCCATTTGCAAGCAAGAAATTTCAACACACAAGATGGAACTTCTGGAACTAGGAAGATGAAGCGCTACATAAGTGCCATGCCCGTAAGTGTTGTATCATCTGCCGGCAGCATAAATGACAGTTTCAAGCAGTTGAGTGGGTCTGAAATGTCTGATTTGGAGTCAACTGCAACATCTAATGTTAAGAGGCCTAGAATCGAGGTATCACTCTCTACTCATGACACTATTGTGTAAGAGTATTTTGCATACTAGTCAGTAATGCATGTAGCTTTTTCTTTATAGACCAAAACATAGGAATTTACAACATCATAGGGATTTATGCAAGGATTCATACTACTCTGCATTACAGATAATTTTGCTCATCATCTTCAGCATTTATTTTGACCTTCAGTATGGAAAAAAATGATAATTTTGAAGCTGTTGCAGGCTAAGCACACCCTTATGAAAGAAATAAGGGAAATAAACCAACGACTGATAGATACAGTGGTCGATATCAGTGAGGAAGGTGTTGATCCAACTACAGCTGCTGCTGAAAGAGGTGAAGGAACTATTGTCAAGTGTGCTTTCAGTGCTGTGGCTCTCAGCCCAGACCTGAAATCAGAGTATGCTTCAGCACAGATGGTGGGTGCTAAAACCTAAAATTTTGAACGGATTATCACACATGATACTTATTCTCCTGTCCTTTTGCCTCCAGTATTTAATTGTGCTTCATTACTTCTATGCAGTCACCAATTCAACCTTTACAATTGCTTGTACCCACAAATTATCCAAATTGCTCTCCAGTACTTCTAGACAAGCTTCCTGTTCAAGTCAGGTGAGTGGAAGTCACTACTGGCTTTATTCAATTCTTGATTTCATCTTAAAAATTAATCAACCTCTGATTATTATTAGAAATGAACATATGATATAGGGATTATTGCAAAAAAGTACCCTGAGGTATTCACTTCATGCAAGTTGTAGCCATCTTCTTCGATAATTATAAAAATAGTGCCTTGAACTTGCCTTGCGCTGTGTAAGATGCATTTGAAACAAATTTACACAATGCAATAAAGAGACAAGTTCATGGCACTTTTTTGCAATTAACCCTATGATATATATCAGGAAGAAAAAGAAATCTGGCAATGCGTTCACAGGCTTTCATCTTATGCATTTTCTGTACATCTAAACTTGCATTGAATATTCATTCTTAATGTAAAATTGGGATGGTGTTGTGTTTGTACAGTAAGGATCATGAAGATCTTTCGATGAAGGCGAAGTCGAAGTTTAGCATGTCTTTAAGAAGCCTTTCACAACCCATGTCACTTGGGGAGATGGCAAGGACTTGGGATGTTTGTGCTCGAGCAGTTATTTCTGAATACGCGCATCGGAGTGGTGGAGGCAGCTTCAGCTCAAAGTATGATACATGGGAGAGCTGTTTGAGCGCTGTGTGATTGTCACATATTATTGAAGAATAATGCTCTGATATTGTTATGGCAATTATACATATATATATATATATATAATATTGTTTGTAACACTGACTTGTAAGTAAGAACCAAAATAGCTCTGGGATCTTGGCCTTGTCATGCATTTTGGTTTCAATGAAAATAAATTATTTTTTGGGGTTTTACTTCAAGCATGTTTGTACTTATACAGACAGAACAACACATAGGAGCATCTTTAACGGTGAATAAGGGCGGACGATTCTGTTTTCTAGATTGACTCGTCTGGGCGAATCATTGACTACTTTTATTTGGTCAATGTCAAACTGTGATGTGTCCTCTTTTCTAAAAAGAAAAAATTATAAAAAAAATCAAAATTTAACCCTGATTTTCAATATAAATTCCACTCTTTTTACTCATTCCAAAAACAACATTCTCCCTACACTTCTTCCATTTCTAAGTTCTCCTTTACCTTTATAATCAAATCTCCCTGCACATTTCTTTTCAGTCTTTTTTTTTAATGGATAACGAGTTTCACTCTCGTCTTCTCAACGAATCAATCTTCTTAATCTCAATTCTATTGAGATTCTTGTTACTGATCATCTCCACATGCAATCGTCAACTCGATCAACTCTTCGTACACTTTATCTTTCCAACCAACTTGTCCACATCTTCACAGGCTTCACTAACATTTGATTCCGTCAAACTAAAAGTTTTGAGTATTAAATGACCCACGCTGAATAAGAACGTCATATGCGTGCATGGATCAACAATTTTATCGATTTGATCCACAGAAATGCCAAAAAGGGGAATAGATTGGAAGAAGGTGTCAGCGTTCCATGATTGTTGGGTTAAATTCCAGTCATCCCAAACCATTCCTTATTTGGCAGCAAGAGAAACTAAAGAGCATGAAACAATATTGGCCATTAATTTCTCACTTATGAGTAATCACAATTTAAGGGTAAATTGAGTCCCACTAATTCACTTCAGCACAACAAGATCAAAATGTGAGGGATTCATTCATAAATTACCCAAAAAAATGATCAGCGTTCCATTAGTGTCCTATTTCTCTCTTTCACTTCACAATGGAAGGTTTGTTACATACAATATTGCCAGACAGAAATATTTGAGAAATGAAGGAAAATAAACATGCTGGTTATATTAGATTAGATCACAACCGTTCACACCAAAATGTAGATGTCCCCAAAGTCTAGGACACTAAACCCAAAGCATATTGCTCGGATAATACCATAAGCATGAGACAACAATGTGCAGGTCATCAAAATGGAAACAAATACAGAAATGACAACTGAAACATCTGACCAGATCCTGAGTACCATGTTGTCATTCCCATCGGAATCCGTCTAGTTAATCAATATCTGTCCTAGTTGAGTCTCCCCCAACTCTTCAAAGACCTACACCAAGAATTACTCTGTCAAAAAAAATCAACTGAAACAGCTTGACAATATAAATAAGAGAAGGATCAGTCGATGTAAGATGAAGCTGAAAGGAAGAAGACACAAGAGAAAGTGGAACTAGAAGTATGCAAAGCAACATCACACCGTGTTCCCACTTGGGTTGGCCTGACGGTGAAGAGAGCTCTTTCACCTCCTTGTAACACAGGTTCGAACCGCAGTGGGTACACTTGCTTGGGAACAAGTGTAGGCGGAGGTTAGACTAGGCTAGAGTAGGCTTTCCTTGTTTTCTTTCCGATAAAAAAAAAACATCACACCGGGTAAGCATATAAAAAATAATTGACGACTAATCTCTCTTTATCCATCGAAAAAGATGAAGCCAAAAAACTACAAAGGTTTCAATTTTAATTGTAGTACATCTCATGGCCAATGTCGAGAGGCAACAAAGTATTACTCCCTTCTTCCTACATCAAGTGTCCAACTTGCTAAATTAAATTTCCCGAAGTAAATGTCCCATTTCTTATTCTAAGAGCTAGTTAAGTACAAATTACCAATACTATTACTGATTTTTGTTAGTTATAAGTATAACACTTGATGGGGGTAACATATCAAGACACGAGGGCGTATAATTGAAAAACACAAACTCCCCTAATTCTTAACACGGTTAAAAAGCAATTAGACAACTAATGTTTGGATGGAGAAAGTATAACAATATGACTCGGTTGGCAAAACAATGAGCAAATATCGCTAGAGAAACATGTCAATTTTGGACTTCCAACAATAGATTACACTTCAGAACAGTGTCCTGAAGCATAAAATTTCCCCTAAACATCAAATACTTAAACCAATAAGTACTTTTGAACTGAAAAGGTCCACAACCGATAAGTCAAGGCATGAGGCCTCTCACACAATCATCAGAAACCATGTTAAGGAAACTAAATGCCTAAGTAGCATAGCATAACCAGTAATAGTTAGTTTCAAGACAATAAACAACAAAGCAGGAATGGACAAGTTGATTTATCTTGCCTCTTGAACTGCCGCTCGATCTTCACCTGGCAACACATCTAGCAACACCAGACTCTCGGTGTAACTGCAGACAAAATAGTCAGAACTCCTTATTTTAATTTTGTACTTAGAAGGCACTTGAATGTCTCTGCAGCCTCTGGCATCTCCTTCTCCATCCATTCCATTCAGAACATCCTCGCAAACTCTCCTCAAATGCAAGCATACTCCCGTTCTCAGCTCCTTGAGATCAAGTCTCAATATTTTCATCCATGAATCCGCGAAGTAATCTCTCTTCACCCATATGTTTATGGTGGGGTATTCGGGACGGAAACCTTGAAGACTCTCATCCGCAAAAACAGCCAGCATTCCCCCAATTATTGAAATGGTAAAGTCCCATGGAGTCAATTTCTCAGCTTCAGGCAATGCCATCTTCTTGAACTCCTCCTTCCCCATATCAAAGATTAATATGCCCATGTCAAGGTCACTGTCAACATAGCCTTTTCGTGGTACTCGTTTATAGCCAATCCAATGCACAGCACCATGAACGAAACATTGACTCCAATCATGAACCAAACGTTCATTCCAATTGTGGGGAATCAACTGATAGTCCACATTGGTACAGATCACCTTCCTCCAGCTCATATCCCTCAGCGAAAGCACCTCCCCCAGAAGAGGCTCCTCCTCGTCGCAACAACCCTCATCTTCATCTTCATCTTCATCATCGTCGTCATTACCATCATTTTCGCCCTCACGATACACAAGCCTCAGTAACTAGTAATCGCCGCTGGCAGAGTCGAACCCGAAGCCAAACCTCAAGGTGTACGAACCGACAGTATCGTTGGTGAAGCTCGGCCTGGGTAGGGTTATGAACTTGCGGATCGAGGGGTTCCAGAGGATCATATTGTTGGTGGAGAGAAACATTTCGTTGGAGAGGAGGATTAGGCCGTCGACGGAGCCCACGACCCGGAAGTCGTCGTCAGAAAAAGGGTCGATGTCGAGGTGGATGGTTTGGGAGAGGCGATTTGGATGGTCGGGGTCGAGATCGAGATCAACGGAGTCGGGGCTGGGGATTCCGGTGATCGGGACTCTGAGGAGGAAAGGGTTTTGGCGGGAGAGGGAGAGATGGGCGGAGACGAAGGCGGCGCTGGTGACGACGGAGCGCCATTCCTTGCATACGGCGGTGCATTGTATCAGAGATTCAATCGGGAGTTTCAGGAAGATTTTTGAGAGTATCTCTGGAAGAAGGCGCTCCGACATTGTTGCGCCGTCGATTTAGGGTTTCTTCCCTCCCACAGTTTTGATGCGAAGAAGAAGGGTTGGTAGAGGAACCTGACAGTGACTAGCTTATCGGAGTAACTTCATAACTAGAAGTGAGCAGTGAGTAGTCCAATTGAACGAGATTAGAGCAGTTGCTCAATGGGCTAAAAATGTCTTAAACAATAAATAACAAAATAAACATCAGGATCAGGATCAGGAGCTGATAAGGGTATTTTACGTTTATTTCTCCTGGAAATCCAAAACATCGGTCATGACCTTACATATGGGAGCGTTGCATTGCATCCATCGATCGTTTTTTGGATTTTCAAAGATAATCAATTTAATGATTGCTTTCATTAATCGGATTGAACTCATATGCCACCTGAATCACAACACGGTCCAAAACAGGGCCAACACTATACCGTGTGGCCCCAACTACCACCCGTCGGGAAACTGAGAAGCTTCCAGAAAGATGTCGAAGGAGAAAAGCTCACTAGACCGGAACCCGAAGACGCTGCCACACACCGAGGAAGGAAATGAGAGCGGCGACCAAGCACTACCTGCAAACAGACCCACGTCGACGTCCTCATCCGCCAAAGAGGACAATTGTCCTCAACAAAAAAGGCCCGTCGTCTGCCAACACCAATATTGGCAACCAAAAGGGAAGAAGATATTGAACCGTCATCGACCCACATGCACCCATCGCCGATAGCCCATTAGATATCAGTAGATCTATGGGAAACGGAGGTGAAAGGGGAGTCCGACGTCGTAGCACGACGGATCTGAGCCGAAGAAACGTCGAGGCACATGCGAACGAGACTACCACCGCGACACGAGAGCAAAAACGACAAGAAGACAAAACAAAGAATAAAATCAAGGAAGAGAAGAGACGCCAGTAACCCCATGACATCCGAAGAGACACCGGGGCCACCAACGACGATGAGAGGAATAGTGGATCTAGGGTTCGGTCAAAAAAAACTTTTTATTATATTTCTCTCCTTAAAATTTCAAAACACTCAACTGTTACTCTTACCATCTTGGACTGAATATACTCCAAGGTGATAGCCATAGCATGATACAAATCTAACAAAATAATTATGATACAGAAATAATAAAATGAAATAAAGTGTAAAAGAATTAAAATATCAAAAAAATGATATATTATATTAATTGAATGAAAAGTATCCAAATTCCCAGGTTTAGAAATTCGTCCCTATAATTAATCGCTGGAACAAATTTACTAGTTTACCACATGATATGCTTCTCATTTCGAGTACTACTATTCCATGTAAATTTTGTTTTGGTCCACACTGTCCACCGAAAAAGAAAATATAAATTCAAAAAGGGAAAGAAAAAGTTGATATGCTTTTTTCTTTTTGTGTGTTTTTTGCACAAATAACTACAAATTTAGACGGTACATAACATAACTAATTAATATGAGTGGTTTCTTTACTATTAAAGTTACAAAAGAAAAAAAAGATGAATTGACAAAGAAACAAAAGCAGAGAAAGACACAATCTCAACCATTCCTTCTCCCCCCACCACTATGGAAAGAAAAATAAACTCAACAATCCTTCACATACACACAATAACAAAACAATACACTTAATTAGGCTATCCACGATATTCGTCGGTTCGGATGGTCGAATCCGACCAAAATCTGACGTATAAAAAGCGGATTCGTTGAAGAAATAGAAAAAAACGTGAGTGAGGAGAGAGGCAGAGAGAAGAGTGAATCGGAGGGGAAAGCTGCGACGGTCGATGAATCTGCATACTCGAAGGATGTCGATTCGTCGGGAGAGAGAAAACCAGAGCCGAAACATCAGGGAAATCCGTTTTTTCGTCATTTTCGACGATTCTTTCGGCCTCCACTATGGAAGGTCTTATAGACCCTCTTATTTTTTTTCTAAAAGAAGAAAAGATTATCGGAAACATATGTATTCACTGAGATTCAAACGTCCGACCTAAACAAAATAAGAATCCTCTGTGATAACCCGATCGACCTAAGTGGATGAAACTCAGGTGGGTTTCAGATCCTGAAACATAGCGTCCCACTTGATCTCTTCAACAACACTAGACCACGACCCACCTTCCTCATCATCCTTGCGGAGATGGTAGACCATGGGACTAGCCGAGAACCCATGATCACCACCATCGGTGAGGAGCAACCTCGCTTGATGATGATGAGTCTCAGGCTGCTTCTTGCTCCTCTTCACCATGGCTCCTCTCCACCTCGAGCTGTAGCCATACCCATCCCTCCCCGGCACCACCACCAGCGCCGCCGCC
>JAYMTN010000736.1:0-14970 GCA_036897425.1 Erodium trifolium | reverse complement strand
AAAACATTAAATAAATTATTTAGAACAATACGAACCTAACGATTATAAATTTAGGACACCGTTTACATAAATCGGATATAAAATAAGTGTATTATTTTGATTTTTTGTATTACATTTAGTGTGAAAAAAATGAAGTTCCACGACGTGGCGCGCGAGGATTGGTGGCCTGCGACTCAAGCGCACCGAATACAAAATTACAGGTCGTGCATCGCACCCCGGACCGCATTGATATGATGCGTGGTTCCACGCACCACATCGGTGCGGTCCGTGCACCTCGATGCGTGTGCATGAACCGCACGATGTGAGTGCTATAATGACTAGTACATGAGGATCCGGAAGTCCGAACCCAGCTCCTCAAGGAGCACCCGGGAAACCATATACGGAGACCCACCCACCCACGGAAGTAGTGAGGACTGAGGAGGAAGCAGCGCGTGGGGAAGACGGAGGCAAGCAAGAAGTGGCGTAAATGCCGCTTGGAAGTGCGAAATCTCCTGAAGATGACGACGAAAAGATAACCACAATAATCAATCAATTAAAAATTAAACGAGAGTGATGCATCTACTTTTGCGCTTCTTTGTATTGTTGTGGTGTGGTGCGTAGATTTATTCGCTCTTTCACAAAGTCAACGCCTCCACTTCTTTTTGTTTCATTATGTGATCTCCATATTCTTCTGACTTTCTCTGCTATTGTGCGCCTGTTCCTCAGGGGGGGGGGGTGCGCAGGATAGGAGTCAGCAAAGAGGAGCTCCACCTAGAGAGACCGTGACTTAGCAGAGACGAATTCATATCTTGATGGTCAGCGTCAGTCATTCCCATCACCTACCAATTCACTCACTCCGATCTCTTCTGATACTGACTTGACACTCACTCATCCTCCCAAATCCACAAGCTATCAGCTATGGAATTCGATGGTCTCCCCTCTGGCTACCGCCCCAACGTCGGCGTCTGCCTCATCAACTCCGATGATCAGGTTTTTTTCATTTTCGATTCCGTCTATTACAGACTCTTCTCAACTGGGTTTCACATCATTAATTGCTATAATACTGATTTGTTTATCAATTGATATGACAAATATTGGTTGTACTAGTTTTTTTGTTTATCTCAGAATAATCCCTTTTCTGGGGAGAGGCTAGATCTTTGATTTTACTAATTTGATTGCGAGTACGCTATTTTTATTTTCTCGATCCAAGCATGCATTTTCAGTGGAAGAAGCAGGGTTGTGTCTTTTTTATTACTATGTTTAATTTGCTATTTGTTGAGAAGAGAAGAATTAATTAAATTCAAGACCCTTATTGCGATTTTCACATGCAGGTTTTTGTGGCTTCTAGACTCAATGTTCCTGGAGCATGGCAGATGCCACAGGTGTTGTACCCAATTGCAAACACATTAAATTCATATCTAGTTTTTTTTTTCAGAGGGAATTGCTCCTGGTTTCCCAATTTTCTTTATTCACATGATCACCACTGAAGATTTTGAAAGCTGGTTGCCTCTGTGTGCAATTCTGTTTATATATATTGAGTACTGAATTGACATGATTCTTAACATTTGCAATGGAGGTAGCAAGGCTGTTAAGTCATTTTATACTTTATTTATCGTCCCTAGGTATAAAATAAACTTGTATATATTGAATGCTTCTTCAAACAGATGAAGCGTCTTGTGATTAATCTGCAGTGTTATATGATATGTAAATTAGTAAACATCATGGCAAAGTGCTTCCTATGCAACCACCTAGATTGTTACAGGAGATATGGCCTGTCTCTTTGTTCAATTATTTTTAAACCAGTACAGACTCAATCCAGACTTTTCTGGTAGTGGGTGTCGAGCTACAAAAAAAAGTGTTAACTCCAGTCAGAATTGAACTCGTTTCACATTTTGTTACCTTCATAAAGGGCATTCGTGAAATTTCTACATTTCAAGTACACTTTCTACTGAGGTTAATCTTCTATTTCTGCAACTGTTAATTGCAGGGTGGCATCGAGGATGGAGAAGAACCGAAATCCGCTGCCATAAGGGAATTGAGGGAAGAAACGGGTGTAGTATCTGCTGAAATTATTGCTGAGGTTTATGTGAATCTTATCGTTCATGCTTCTTCTTGTACAGATTCATATACTATTAATGTCACTCAAAATCTGTGCATATTTTCCTTTGTTGTGATACAATCATCTCTCTCTGAGCGTTACTTCAAGGCATAGAGATCTTATAGAATTAATCTCAGTAATTGTACATGATACCCACTTTTAAGTGCCAATAGTCATATGAAGGTGTTTGAGGAAAAAATAATGTTTTAGACAAGGTTCTAAAAATCGCTAGGCGCTAGTTGGGCGGCTAGGGCCTTTTGGGGATTAATCGGGACTAAACAGGGATTAATCGGATCGGCCAACAAGGAAATGGCGCCTAGGCGGGGCCTGGTCGGGATTTTTAGAACACTGGTTTTAGATGAACTCCCCCCAAAGAGTTTAGAGTTAGCCAATTATCGCCATACCCTCTCTATTCAACTAAACATTATACATAACTTTTCTTCTGCCTTGCTTGAGTAACATTTGACCTTTATTTTTTCTGTTACATAACTACTATCACAAAGACAAGAGTTAGAGTAAAGCAACTCATCCAATAGTAAATGCTAAGAACTTCTCTTTAATCATGTCTTATCATATATGAGTATAATTAAGGAAATTATATTGCACACATCTGATTAAGATTGTGTAATGCTGACAGGTTCCACATTGGTTGACTTATGACTTCCCTCCACCTGTGAAGGCCAAAGTTAATCGTCTCTGGGGAGGTGAATGGCATGGACAGGCACAGAAGTGGTGTGTCTCGTTCTCTCTCTCTGCACAAACACTATATAATATTTTTTTTCTCACAGTATAGTTTTGGTCTTAGTGAATTGCAATTGTATGCACATTGAACTTACTGTCATGATAAAAAAAATTCAAGTTGAAGGGTTGCTTTCTGTCAGGCTTGCGTGGTTTATTAACTAGATTTCTAGGTCTATCCGAAACCATGAATTTTGCAAAGCCTGAAAAATTCCATCACAAAAGCAAATGCAGAAATTGGAGTAAACTGTAAGTTTAAGGCAGCAAATGAACTCCAATATACGTTCTGGAAGATGGTAGGGCCCTCTTATAGAATATGGCTTCAGCATTTCATAACTTTGATTATGTGCCTTATGCATGACCCATACACAAGCTCTACATGGTACTGGTAATGCACAACATATCATGTGCCAAACTATTTAAATTTCTTATAAGTGGCCTTATAGGCACTTGAAGAGATTATCAAGTATAGTCATGGTATGAGAGAGTCAGTGACCATACATAATCATGCATCAGGTTTTGCCATTCTTTTATAATTTGCATCCAGTTTTCCAAAATTATCTAATTCAGCATCGTTAGAAAGTTAAAAAGTGGATCATCTGTACTTCTTATTTATTGTGAATACCAAGGGGAAGGTTGCATAGGGAAACATGGACAAAGGGCAGCTGTACTTTATCGAAAATGTGATTGTTTCTGGTGTCAAGAGAATAATGGAGATCATAACATTTTGAACATGATGTGTTGTGGACCAAATTAATACCCTCTGTTTCTTGCTTATATGATTAAGTAGCCATAAAATGGGGTCTTACTTAATAGAGTAGTTCATCAATGTCAATATCTGCATATTATCTATCAACACTGGTCTAATAGAAATTTGGAAAATGGACAGGTTTCTAATGAGATTAACTACAGATGATAGGGAGATCAACCTGGCAAGTGGTGAAGCCGACCCTGAATTTGCAGAATGGAAATGGGCAGACCCTGCAGAAGTTGTAGAACAGGTTAACATTTTCTTGCCTGTGATACTTGATTTTTTAAATCTACCGTTTTTGTTTACTGAGATGAAACACAATTGACAGGCAGTGGACTATAAGAGGCCAACATATGAGGAAGTAATGAAGACCTTCATGCCCTACTTGAATACCAATGGGAATGGCAAGTCTGCAAAATGTAAATCCACTAAGTGGTAAATCATATGCTGCTTTTTGAGCTCTCATTCCATTTATCCCCTAATATTTGGACTGATCAATACTAGAGAACATTTCTATATCCTTGTAAATGGGCTTGGCAATTAGAATTTGTAGTTTAGATGGTTTCTGAAGTGTAATAAAGGTTATGAGAGATAATGTTTGTTTGATCTTGATCATGATGCTAGGTAGAGACACACCAATTTCTCGTAATAAACATCAGCGCCATGTGTATATTGTTGTGTATGGACGGAGGAACCAACTCATTTGCTTATGACAATGATTTCAAATACTAGTCGGTCTTTCTAGAAAACTCTAGCTGTTATTACCAGAGCACATGAATTGTATGATGTGTTTGAAAAACTCGTCAAATACAAGACTAATCCAATAATAGATTCTGTTCGTGAGAGTTGATTATGTTGTGTCCAAACTTTGACGGCTAACCAGTCCCATATATTTGAACTACAAACGCATACTACAAAAGTTATAAATCTTAATATACTTCTTTTTCTTATGGCGAAAGAGATTTTTATTTATTTAAATATCAGCAGAGAGTACAAATGTGTGCATCGGGTAATGATTGACCCGACCACATAATAAAAGTACAAATATGTGCATCGGGCAATGATTGACCCGACCACATAATGATAGTACAAATATGTGCATCGGGCAATGATTGACTTGACCACATAATGATAGGAAAAGAACGGGTCTCCCTAGCGAGCTAGTGGAAGGCTTAGTTCGCTGACATTTTAACAAAAACGAGTTTAGAGTTCTCGATTTGAGATAACAACATGCGGATATCCAAGGAAATGCCCCCCCCCCAACGGGTAAACAATAGGAGCATGCGAATCCACCATTTGAATGATAATTTGTACGTCAGACCGAACGATAACTTTTGTCCAGCCATGGAATTTAGCCCATGCAAGGGCAGGAGCAATCGCGTGTGCCTTGATCATAGTTGAGTCCCAGGAAGACGAGATAATACTATTCTCGACGGCCAGCACTTGCTTGTCACATACCTTGCAACTAGGCCCATCCAAATTGTCTGATGTCTGAGAAAGTCGATCCATCAACATTAATAGCTATCCATCATGGTGGGGGCGGGCCAAAGGTCTCAGGGCTTGGCGGTCTTGATGGCATTTTTGTGGATCGGTCTTGAGAGTTGACTGCCGCCCAAGTGAAAGGTTAACGGATGCAGCTTATCGTACCCCTATAGTAGACGGGGTAACCTCATTCCACGCCTTAGCATTTCATGCTTTCCCGTTCTCCTAGAGCCACCCCAAAATACTGGTTACCCGACATGACTCTACCCATGTTGTGATGACCCCTCAACACTCCGCAAAAATGAGCCCGAGTGGGATCTCGGGAAAGCCTCTGAGAAGAGACCAATAACATTTAGCAAATTGACAATGAATAAGAAGCTGACTGACAGACTCGGGGTGGCGCCCACACATTGGGCAATCCGAATATATAGGGACATACCGACTACGCAGATGGTCAGTTACTTGCAACAATCCTGAGAGAGCACATCACAAAACTATGCAAAAGTAAGGCTCTGTGAGGATTGTCCATATGTCAAACCATGAGGGAAGATGTGTTGGGGTCGCTCTAATATCAATAAGAACTCTGTAAATTGCTCGAGTCATGTAGAAACCTTTGGAATCCTTCACCCAACACAATTCTTCATGAGCACGGGTGATCGAGAATGGGATGGTAAGGATGTCCTCTTGATCAGCTAGAGGAAAAATCTGACTAATGAGGGATGTATCCCACCTCCGAGCACCTGGTATCATCAAGCCAGCAACCAGAGCATTAACACAAGCCGAAGAATCCGATCGAACGATCGGGACATCACCCAACAGCCCTGGCAGAATGAATCCTTAGTGGAAAAAAATACTTGTCATGTGAAACTCAAGTTATTCCATATGGATGCTGATAAGAAATCCCCCTTTGGGGTAATATCTCGCCTTAAGCACTCTAACCAACAGAGACCGTGGTCGGAGGAGGAGATTTCACGCTTGTTTACACAAAAGAGTGAGGTTCGTATCTAGGAAGTTCCTGAACCCCATTCCCCTTTTACTTTCGGCCTGCATAATTTTTCCTAGTCATGCCAAATTATTAGCCGCCACTAATGGACGATCCACCCATCTCCCCCCATTCGCAAGTACTATGTGGGTTTTGTTAATGATTCCCCGTGATACCTTGAAGACAAACATAATGTAGATTAGGATAGAGGTGAGAACAAATCGGATCATCACCTCCCATCGTACATGGAACAAAGTTTGTCATGGGCCACACTGATACCATAAATCCGTTCTCCCCTTGTGCCACACCTACCGGTCGGGAGAGTCCTTCGATACAAAATAGAAAAGGATATGGGGAGAGGAGATCCCCTAGGCGTATGACCCAGGTCGGAGAGAAAACCGGATTCTCCTTACCCCCCAAGCTGACATAGTAGGTAACTGATCTCATGCAAGTCGCAAAGAGTGCCCCTCCATTCATCTGAAAATCCTAAACGTTGCATAATAACCAGCAAGAACAACCATTCGACATAACGAGTTTTAGTGTCATAAAACCATTAGAGCCTTGGATATTACGTCTGAGGGAATGGATGATCTCGAGCGAAAGAGTTGTGGTGTCTAGAATATTGATAATGCCCCTTGGGTGGGAGCGATAATCCTAAATCAAGCCACGATCCAATTAATGTACCCAATGCGATTCAAAACGGAGTTTGCGTGGCTTAAATCATATAAATTACTGTCAGGTACTCCAGCAAAGGCAGTGTATACGGCCGACCCACCCGAAATCATGTTTGGTTGAGAATGCTGTTAATATTGTTCTCATCTTCCCATATTTTAGACTTTTACTTAGATCAGGTTATTCCATGACTAAAAGATTTCTTCATATTTTAGAACTTCAATTAAAACATGTCATTTCACTACTAAGTGATTTCTTATGTAGTTAGTTAATGTGGATTCATATTTGTGTGACATGTGGGAATAAGGCATCAATTGTTGCATAGGTGCATTTTAATTAGGATTTGTCCATTGAACAAAGGTATGTGAATAAAGATCAATAAAAAGAGAACTCAGCCCCTTAGATGTTCATAATCTGCGATCATATCCGCAAATCATTACAGGTCTGTTTGAGAACATCAAAATCAAAACCGACGAATACTCCATTCAACTCTCTAAACCGACGAAAATCAAAATCAAGAGAGATAGTTTGAGAACAGAACAACACGCTAAATCTAGCTTCAAGGGAACGAGTCTAATGGGAATTGAAATATCCACAAAGACCAGATTATGAAGCCCATTAATAACAAAAAATAAAACATTTGAAATTGAAGCTGAAAACAGAACAAAATCCATACAGAAAGAGTTGGGGATACATCTCTCAGACAAATGCCTCGATTGTCATCAAGATTTTTAAAGAATGGATATATCAGACTCGTCATCTGTGTTGTTCATCACAGAGAAGTAAACCCAGCACCTAATTTTCACAATAAATAGATAAAATTGAACAAGTAAATCAATCTATGAATCGAAATGTAATGGCGTTTGGAGGCGGATTTGTGGAGGAAGGAAAGGTAAGCCGGCGACGGGGAAGAACCCGACGACGACCGAACCAAGCACAGAACCCGTACTATGATGCCATGGGAGATTGATGTATAGGGCTGAAAGGCAGGGCATCCTGTAGAGAACCTACAGGTATATTCAGAGCGGAAGCTCTCCCCTGGATTGCCTCGGCCCTACACGATGTCGAAGTAGAAACCCTAACCCTAGACGCCTCAGAGGAAGAAGATGATAACCTACCTTTCTTTCTATTTGATGTTTGGGATGGGCAGGCATGGCCATTATATAGAACTAATTCCAGCATCTATTATTAATGGGCTTTAAATTTGTGTCGTGTGGCTCGCTAGAGGTTTGTTATTTCAAAACCAGCCCACAACGCTAGTGATAGCAACTTATATGTATCACTTTCGGTTGGATGGAATATGACGGATTGATTGTCAATCCGATCTATTAATTGTTCTGACCGTTTAGATGGTCGGGTCGATCAGGCGTTGGATCGGATTCGTAATAAAAAATTATTTTCAGTCTTTTTATAATCTAGGTGAGACCATAAATTTATTCATTGAGTTGGTTGAACACACTTTGTGTAAGTGTTACCTCCTGAGATTGATTCATGATATTAATCTTTTTTGTTTAGTATTTTCTCACGCTATTAATCTTTTTTCTTTAATATTTTCAAAACATAAAAACTGCACAAATTTATGCTAATTGAGTTGATAGAGTCGTATTTATTGATATTCTTTTAAGAATTGTTTAGTAGAATGCTTATGTTTTTTTTTTGTATATATTTAATTTTTGAGAGTATTGGTTTGCACTCATGTACGAACCAGCTACTAAGGTGTGAACCTGCAAACTTGTGTGTTTAGTGTATGTGGTTTGAGAAAACAGTGTTCTCGGTTTGAGATGAATATTCTCAGACAAAAAATTTCTCAAAGCAGAAACGCTATTTTCTCAAACTAAAATGCTGTTTTTTCAAAAAAATTCCCTGAAACTGGAATGCTATTTTCTCAAACCATATTTGTTTTCGCAGGTTCACACCGTAAGGAAGGTTCGCACATGATTGTCTCCCTGATAGTATTAATATTTCTATATAACATAATATAAAATTTGATAATATATAATAAAAATAATAACTCGATTAATTTTCGATTAATCTCCCCGCCTAGCGCTTAGGACCCCTTCCCGTCCAGCTAACGCCTAACGATTTTTACAAGCTTGCTCTTGACCATGGCAAAAATGAGATAGTGATCGCACAGCATGAACGGAAGATCTTAGTCAGTTTCATTTTTCTCTGACGAAGAAAGTGCTCTCGCCGAAACTATATCGCACATGAATATTCGCAGAGATTATGACCAAAGGTTTTTTTTAGACCAATTGTTCGGACCAAATCTATGGTGGTACTACAAGAGTTAAAACTCGGAGGAGGAGCCTTATGACCAAAGGTTATTTTGAGACCAATTGTTGGGTAAAAGTTTTTTGATTCCTCATGGACTCGGGTTCAAACCCCACTCTCTACAAAAATAACTAGTTTCTTATCAATTTATCAAAAAAAATCCAAATGGGTCAGCCTTTATCTCTATTCTTAATGGGATTTTCTCTTCTTCTAATAATTCACCTCCAAACTCGTAAACAAGCTTGTCCGCGTGGACATGTGTTAGAATATAATAAGGCGTTCAACTATTAGCTTGAGCTTTTAGTTTAGTTGGTTCTCTAACATATTTGACCTAACATTCAAATGTATGACTAGAAGGGTGGGAGAGTTTATTTGGAATCGCTAGGGGACATGTATGTAGGTTGACAATAATTAGGATGGTTAGGTACGAGGTGATAGTATGAGAATCAAAATTCATCTTCATATTAGTAAACCAGTAAAACATACGATTTGTATTTTGTTGGGAAATCAGATAGAGCCTATGAAAATATGGGGGTTATCAGACTTTTTCTTTAAATGTGGTTACTTGGGACATATGCACTGAAATTAGAGATATACCAGGGATTCTTTCCTTTTTCACAAGTATCGAACTAATCAGAGAATGGTATTAACGTGGCAAGGGAAAATAAAAGATTATGAGTGGTAGTAATCAGAAGGTGGGACATGAAATATATTGTTTAGATTGTTCCTAGTAAGGAGGCAAGAATTGGGAATTGGGAAATTGCCCCGTTAGTCCTAATGATAGTCTTAGCCTGGATTTATTAGGGGCTCGGTGACCCATTAGCAAATATATTATGACCTCCAAGAAACACGATGTTCTATTTTGGAAGTAGAATGAGATCTGTTCGATTAACCTTGGGATTTCAAAATGGTTTGGTGGTGAATAGCAAGACACAATTGAAGTTTAATTATGCAGTTTTTGTATGTCTCATATAGATAATGCATATACTTATAACTGGATTCTCATAATGACATTTTTTGTATTTTAGACTCGGATAATAAAAAATGTGGATTGTCTTCCCCTCTAGTGGCTTATAGATTGAAGTAGGGAGGTCACTAAGTCATTAGCCTTCAAGATACGTAGTTGGGAGGATACAAGTTTCACTTGACATAAGGGAATAGAATCAAATGAGAGGATCTCAATAGGTTATTTATTAATTCAAACTTGTATTGTATTTTTTAGAATAACATCAAAAAGTTACTTTTAACCCTACACATTTTTCAAATAGTTACAATATTTTTCTCCTTTTTCATTTTCTCATATGTTCGGAAGTTACAAGAGTAAGCACACTTTTCGACCCAATCACTTTATCTTCAAACGAGTTGACCGGAGGTGAGATTGGTCAGTCGGAGGCGAGATTTCGATCCATCAACCCCATTTCTATTCTTCCTCTCCTCTACAACTCTGAGATTTGGACGAGGCTCGCCTCTTCTTCTTCTTCCTTGCTTCTATGCAGCATGGTTTTGTAGAGCTCGACATCGGAGTCATGGCGATGATGTTTCTAGTATGGGTTAGTGATTTGAGGGTTTAAGGATCCGGGAGTTGGGGATTTGGCCGGAAATGATGTCGTTAGCACCAAAAGGGATCGACCTGAAACCAACAATAACAAGAGCACCCTTTAAGACTGTCACAAAACCGAGATCAGGGTGTGACCTGAAAGCAGCGCTGGGTTTCACATGACAACACAAAAACAAGAACAAAAACGTGAAAAACACTACAAAACATAGACTAGAAACTAACAACCAACACAAAAGGCGCACCCACTCAGTCGCTTTTATCGATGTCACTATCGGTGACATAGTCATCTCCATTGTCCTCCGGCTCTAGATTGTGAAGCCCATGTTTGATATATTCGAAGACCAAATCCCAAGCCGAAACTCTAGGCTATTCCGAATGAGCCGAAATACAAGCTCTTCCATCTACTTCTCGAAACCTTTAGGGTATATAAAACAAGTGACAGTCGACGACTTTGATAATCTGCTTTTCAATCTCGTAGAGGGCTTAACAAAAGGCCCCGAATCTGAACTGAATGCTAGCTGGAAAGGACCAAACCCAACCATGAACCATCTCCTTGGGTGCGAACTGACCCGGACAAGAGGTTACAACCCCATTCCCAGAAGACCCAAATGCACCATGAACCGGTGAACTAACAGCTGAATACAAAGTAAAAGTTGAAGGGGATAACATGATACAAATGAAACAAGGTCATGGTAACATGACAAAATTGTGTATTTCTGAATAGTAAATTGAAATTTCCCCATCTGAAGAAGTTGATTCTTATTGTCCATGATATCATAAAAAAAATTATCGTTAATTTATATTTGTTTAGTGTAAGATAAACATAACTTTTATTGTTTCATCTTAAATAACTTATTTATTAATTATTATTCTAAAAAAAGAAATTAATTTGAATTTAATATAATTCAATAATTAAATTGATATCATTCAGTTCGGTTAAAATGTGAGTATAATAATTTATAATTTAGTAAAACCAAGACATTTAATGACCTACAATTAGACTGAATAGATGATAAACAAAAAAGCAACAAGAAACTAGAAATCTGCATCTACAACACTGAGTTGCAGAAGCAGAGAGCGTAGAGAATGGTGCTATCTGGGACTGGTAGATTTGGAAGGGGACGACAAAACCAGCAGCAGAGATTGGACAGAAGCAGCAGCATAACCTGGTGGTGGGGACGAAAGCGAGCCAATCTGCAGAAGAGACGATTGTCTTCGCCCAGAGCCTTCCGTTGTTTTCTCATATGCCTCGCTTTCATCGCCCTCTTCCCTCCTGCTTTCTTCCATTTTAAGCTCAGGCGCTTGCATCAGGTACCCTAATTTCTCTTCAGAGCATCACCTCTATGCCTGTTTCACTGTGTGTGTATATATACTGTATGTGTTAGTATTGAATCATATCTACATTGTAATTCATGTGAGCTATAGCTCTAGATGTGTCGTGTGCCAATCAAGCTAGTTTGAATCGCAAGAAACATATACAGACACCCGATCTTTATGCTACATGAACTATCTGATAATCGGTATGAGGAAACCATTGATTATGAGCTATTGTGACTGTTTTCCACCCCTCTTTTTGGGCGTACCACTGTAGTTGTTAGTTGTTCCTGTTTCAAAATTGTGCAGAACTATAAAGAAAGTGCCAAGCTATCCATTTATGGATGCGGGTTTTGACATATATTTGTAAATGTCCCGAAGTAGTGTATGATTTATTTATTTTTACGCCAAATTGAAAATTTTCATGATTTACGTAGCTGATGATAACTCATTTGTAGTTTAGGTATGCAGTAAGTTAGGACGGTGAGGAAGTGTATTGTATTTACTTGAAGTTCTGTGTTGAGCACGGTTTCATTTGTTTGTGCAGATACAATTGAGAAAGTGCAGCTGGATAAATGATCCTCCTCTCGTGTGTGCTCATGGTGGTGATTCAACTAAGGCCTTCCCCAATACGGTAGGCATACCATTTTAATTGTGTTTGCTGTTGCTCTTCTTGATCCTAGTCTATCAGGGTACTTAATGGTTAGTGTTTGAATCTAAAACGATATGAAGAAATAAGAAGTAAATTAACTATTTTACAGTATCTGATAGAAGAGAATTAGTCCACCTTACCAATCAAGACATACAATTGGGGGATATTCAAATCTTTCATCATGTCGTGGAGTAGTTTATCTTTTTTGTGTGGATCTTGAGTAACTAAACCTCTTTGAAAGAGGAAGTTTCTATTCCATTTCGGCTTTGTTCTCTGTGTTCAGAATCTTTATTGTTCTTATGATTTTTACAGATGACTGCATATCATGATGCACTTCGTTCCCAAGTAGACTGTATAGAGATTGATATTTCTCGCTGTTCAGATGGAGAATTATTTGCTCTCCATGACAGGTACATTTTTGGTTAATTTTAGGATCATAAACTCTTCTCGCTGTGCATTCTCTTTTTACCGTCTCGGCTCAAAAAGAAAAGCCTGGCCCGCAAGAATACCTTTTGTCCTGCTATGCACACACAAACGACTATTCAACTGTAGATGCTTTATTTCAGTGAAATACTCTCTTAAACTATAAGATGTGACCTTCATTGCTTGATTTTATGCATTATAGGCTTATGTTTCTGTTAATTTGAATACGATTTAATTCCTTAAGAAGAGGGCCAGTAAATTGACTTATTGGTATCTGTTGTTTGTTCATGCAACTTATTTAGTAATGGTTTATACTTTATGTAATAATTTACCTTTCAAATATGCATGTAAGACACTCTTTTATATAATATTTCTGCGGTGGACAATAATACTAACAAAACAACTTGTCAAGTTGTACCGATATAGTGCTAGTCTAGCCACGAGTGATAATCTCTTCCAAAACCTTGGGTAGAAATATTTATATTGCAATTCTGTTGTCCTAGCTTCCATTGTTTTTACATTTACCTACGGAATTGCTTGGAGATTTGATTCTCAAGTGGCACAGTCAGGGATTTGCAGCGGATATCTGGGAACTATTCTTCTAGAGTTGGGCACTTGACAGCAAAAGAGGTAAGGGATTGCTTGCATGATGCTCTTCTGTCTGCATTAGGTGTTACTTGAGATATTGTCATAAGATGCCTATTTCTTTTCAGTTAATTACTACGCCAAAACTTTGAGCTTACTAGAAAAATGTTAATATATGAAAATTAAAACATATATTCTTCTGACATTTAAAATTTCTCAAGTTGTTCACAGTAAGGTAGGAGAAAAATTAATGTCACTAAATCCATAGACTGTTGTGGTGCTTGTGCATGACTTTGGACAAAGTTTATGCCGAAAATTAAGCTCCTATCTTCCTAATACTTTAGGCTATTGGCTTCGAAACTTAACATGGTAGCAGTGATGGTGGGGGTTGGCATGGACTTCTTGCTGCACTTATCATTTGCTATCTGGTTTGGTGTTTGCATGGCAAGAAATGTTGAAGTGTCTTATTTGGATTGGGCATATGTTTGAATACTGCTTCATATGCACTCAACCCCTCCACATAAGATCATTAACTTTGGGGCTAAAAGTTAATTATATTGTAGTTTAATGTGTGAGCATGTCATGTTTTAATAACTCACATGTTATATCGGGTTGTTGAGGTTTGATCTATGAATGTTGAAGAACGGAAAACTCGCAATAACCTATCTTTTTTCTTTCTTTTCGGGGAAAGCCACTGAGATTGTGGGGGTTTGGCATAACCCTTATGCCTTCTATAGTATAGAAGAAAAGTAATATCTGTTAGTTGCATCCAGAAAGCCACATACATTTAGTTTACATCAGACAATATCTCCTGAGAAATGTTGATTGAAATTTTATTTTAGTTTGTGCCTATAGATAAAGGAACTCAATGTATTTTCTCACTCTGCCGTGGATTTTCAAGATCAAAAAATTCCTACTATAGAAGAAGCTTTGACGGTACTCTCTCTCTCTCTAATTTTGTTAATTTTGTTATATTTATTTGCCATGCTGTTACTGCTAACATAGAAGGCTATCTCAGTGACCTTTCGAGTGATTGTGACTCTGTTCTGATATTACTTGAAACTAATGTAAAGACAGACTGTCAATTTGACATGATTATCATCTATTTGTTCTTTTTATTATTATTATTCTGAAGCCTCAACAAATTTTCTGACTGAACTTGTCTTGGTTGTTCTCAGTTGATATCAAGTTCAGTTCGACGGGTAATTCTCGATATAAAGGTTGGGCCTCCATTGTTTGAGAAAGGACTAGCGAAGGACCTTCTCTCCATTGTATGTTCATTCTGTGCTCCTACTATTCCTTTTAACTGTTATTCTGAAAAAGTGTGCATAATTCATGGTATAATCATCTTATGCGCTTATTGTTGTTATGGAGAATTGCTAGTATGTTATGATCCCGACTTCTGGATCACGTTATGGGACCGAATACAGGCTCGTTATAGAGAGAACCCGAAGACCTCGTAGAG
>JAYMTN010000735.1:0-14971 GCA_036897425.1 Erodium trifolium | reverse complement strand
CCATGTTAATACCGAGTACCCTGCTATAGGACTAGTGTTTTGGCCGTTACCAAAACTTAATCTCGTTTTTTTTCGTGTTTTTACGATTTTCTAATTATGTATGACCACTTCTGAATTATTAGAAGTGCTTTTTTATCAATCAAATGCTCGTTTATATGCTAAAAATGACGTTCATATTAAAAAATTAAATAACCAATAATAATCTTATCATGACTAATTAAACAAGACCTATTGAAATAGTTGGCGACAGTTTACCCTCTGCTAAGGTTTTCCCTCTCTCGATCTTATTTTTTTTCTCCACCTCTCACTATCACTATGGATCCGTCACCCTCCTCTGACGCCCCTTATCTTTGCTCGTTGTCCTTTTCGTCGCCCTACTATGCTTCGACAGTGTTATGGTCCCCGTGGAATCACCCCTATAGCGGTGGCATGACTCCACTTATGCTCCACCAACACTCCTCGGGGTGCTGGGCGGATGTGCACCCAATAAACACAGATCTCCTACCTATTACACTGGTGACCCCCCTTGGAATTAAAGGCGACAAGGACTCACCATTGTTACATGGATGACTTGGCCTATTTGGTCTGAGTAGACTCGGTTAGAGTTCCGGGCATGCCCACTTGTTATTTCCATCCTCTCAGCAGTGCCACTCGGACTATGGGATCTCACTGGCGATCTGGTACCCCAACCCCGTCATGGTGGGCCTTGTACCTCGATTGGCCTTTGGGATCTTGCACCGGGAAGGGACATGACTCGAACTTTGCACTAAGAGGATCATCGTGGCCACAAGGATTGCCCAATCAGTCGAGGACACTAACGCCTGATTCACCACTAGGAATACATGGTGGAAGCGCCCGTTAACGCCGCACTACCACTGTATACAAGCGGCTGAGCCCCTGAGGTCGGGAGTTTCCCCTTTGTATCTGCATCCAGGTTGACATCCGCCCAATCCAGATGTATCCGCCCCATCTAGGTGGTGGGGATAGGCACGATCATCGTTAAGGATCCATACCAATGGGCCTTTTCGGCCGAGCCCCCTAGAGGACCAAGGGCCTCGATCACTCCCCCAAGCCGAGTGAGATGCAAGTGTTGCAATTCATGGCCTCAACCGAGCTTTTCTTCCAGGTGCGCAGTACGGTGGGCAATACCCGGACCACAAAAGGAGAATATAAAGCCATTCATATACAACAACGAGGGAGAATGGCCCCGAGGGGCACAAGGAGAGGCATGCAAATCAGCCTCAATGGGCTCACTGAGGGCACTAGGGATAAACGAGGTGTTCCAAAGGATCCGCACCCCGTCCCTCCGGGCTCGAAGTTCGTCCGACTCCTAGTCTCCTCCTTTTTTAGGGGACCTCCATGACAACCTGACGTCATCCTCACCTCCACCCAAGGGTCTCCTGCGAGAGAACAACATTTCTCTATATAACACAAATTCGTTCTAGTTAAGCCAAGAAAAGAAGTCTAGATTTTCTGCGCATATCACGAAGTGAATAGGGAACCTCCCCATAATTTGTTACCTTGATTATCTGGACACCATAATTATAGGGTTAGCGTTTTGGAATTAACCACTTCAGTCTTGATCAATACTAGTCTTACCCTTCTCATATTTCATTATGATAATATGATTGTTGCTGTTTGACTGTTGCTAAAAAAACAAACACGACCTAATGAATATCCAAAATGTATTATTTTTAAATAATTACAAATTATCGATAATAAAGTGTGTATATTATTTTGTTTTTTATAAGTTTCTTTTCTTCCGTTTACAAAAGAAAAAACGAGTTGGTTTTTCTTCCAATTGTGTAATTCAAACTGATATTACATTTGAGTAAGTTATCAAAACTGATACGAGAATAAAATAATTTATATTATAGAATTTATTGCTCAAGCTACATATATCTAATCTTGATAAAAAATCATGTTTCATATTCATCTCAATCTCTTTATCACATTCATCACATTCTTATCATCACCATCGCCGTCTTAAAATAAAACGTGCGGAAAAAAGAAATGATATTTGTACGGTAATAAATACGTCAAAAAAGCAGTACGTTGACCCAACTCGACTTTCCCAATTACATGTCCCAAAATACCCTTCCTCGAGTCCAGACTTTCGAATCTTTGATCTAGAGATCTCCCTACACCGATTTATTGGTCGTCCCACGATTTGAATCTTACACGTGTTGAAGTCAGATTGGACAGATAGTACGTAATCCAGTATGTGCACATCCACACTAGTTCCACTGTAAAGCATCTCTAGAATCCAGGGGTATTTTGGTAATATCGCAGCCTCCTCTCTCCTTCTTCCTTGCTGTAACTGCTGTACATATATTCTTCTGAAGCTTAAACTATAAATTAAAAACCCAATCCGAAGAAGCTATCTCTAGGGTTTGCTCTGCTTCACAAGACTCTCGCGAACCCATTAAACCCTAGTTCAATACCAGTACAATACACACATTTTTTTTTGTAGATCTCTCAATTTGGGATCTGTTCTGCAGAGGTAAGCTCTTAATCGTGTTCGTTTCTGTTCACTTTCCAGTAATTCCGAGAGACCCAGAGAGAAAATTAGCATCAAAATCGAAAATTTCAGCAAGAAAAAGATACAAGGTTTCGAGTATTTATCTGGGTTTTAGAGATTTTGTGAGGGTTTTAGAGCCATGGATGATATGGAGAAAGCAATACTCATAAGCTTTGATGAATCGGGAACTATTGATTCAACACTTAAATCTCAAGCAGTTGCTTACTGCCAACAGATTAAGGAGAACCCCAAAATTTGTAGCATTTGTATTGAGAAGCTGTGTTTTTGTAAGCTTGTTCTAGTTCAGTTTTGGTGTTTACAGACTCTTCATGAGGTGGTTCGGGTTCGGTACTCCTCGATGAGTTCTGAAGAGAAGAGTCTCATTAGACAATCTGTGTTTTCCTTGGCTTGTTTCCAGAGATTGGATGATAAGAATGCTGTTGTGGTTGTGGAAGGGCCAGTCAAGAACAAGCTTGCCCAAGTTTTGGTTACTTTGATTTATTTGGAGTACCCTTTGATCTGGCCGTCTGTGTTTGTTGATTTTTTGCCTCACTTGAGCAAAGGGGCTCAGGTGATCGATATGTTTTGTCGGGTTTTGAATTCGTTGGATGACGAGCTGATCAGTCTGGATTATCCGCGCTCGCCAGAAGAGGTGGCGGTGGCAGCGCGTGTTAAGGACGCGATGAGGCAGCAGTGTATTGCTCTAATAGTTAGAGCTTGGTACGACATTGTATCCATGTATAGGAGCTCTGATCCAGAACTATGCTCTAGTGTGTTGGACACGATGAGGAGGTATATTTCTTGGATTGATATCGGGTTGATTGCTAATGACATGTTCATTCCTTTGTTGTTTGAATTGATCCTGGTTGATGGGTCATCAGAAAAGCTTCGTGTTGCTGCTACCGGATGTGTTTTGGCTGTTGTTTCAAAGAGAATGATGGATCCACAGTCCAAGCTCTCACTGTTACAGAGTCTTCAAATCAGTAGAGTTTTCGGGTTGGTGGCCAAGGATAGTGATGATTCTGATTTGGTCTCTGGTGTAGCTTCATTGCTAACAGGGTATGCTGTGGAGGTTTTAGAGTGCTCTAAGAAAACGAATTCTGAGGAGGCCAAGCGGGTCTCAGCAGATCTTCTGAACGAAGTCTTGCCTTCAGTGTTCTATGTAATGCAGAACTGTGAGTGTGAGGTGGAGACTACCTTCAGCATTGTGCAGTTTCTCTCTGCATATGTTGCCACAATGAAGAGCTCATTCCCATTGAGGGAGAAGCAGCTTCTTCACGTGGGTCAGATACTGGAAGTGATTCGATCACAGATACGCTATGATCCTGTTTATCGTGATAATCTCGATGTATTTGATAAAATCGGGATCGAAGAAGAAGATCGAATGATGGATTTCAGGAAAGATCTTTTTGTCTTGCTGCGCAGTGTGGGTCGTGTTGCACCCGATGTTACTCAAACGTTTATAAGAAGTTCGTTAGTGAGTGCTGTTAATGTTGAAGATGTGGAAGCTGCACTTTCGCTCTTGTATGCATTTGGAGAGTCGTTAAGTGATGAAACAATGAGATCGGGAAGTGGGCTCTTGAGTGAGTTGGTGCCGATGTTGCTATCAACTAAGTTTCCTTGCCATTCTAACAGGCTGGTTGCCCTTGTGTACTTGGACACGATAACTCGATATATAAAGTTTGTTCTGGAGAATTCCCAATATATTCCTTTGGTTCTAGCTGCTTTTCTCGATGAGAGAGGTATACATCATCCGAACAACAATGTCAGTCGAAGGGCTAGTTATCTGTTTATGAGGGTTGTGAAACTGCTTAAAGTAAAACTCGTGCCTTTTATAGAGACAATTTTGCAGGTACCGCTTTCTACGAAAATTCTTCCATGTTTATGTTTTGGGATAATTGCAAAAAAAGTACCATGAGGTATTCATTTTTTGCAACTTGTAGCCCTCTTCTGTGAATACCTCAGGGTACTTTTTTTGCAATTTCCCCTTATTAGTTTTCCTTTCTGAGCATATGATCATGTGTTTTCAGAGTCTGCAAGACAGGGTGGCTCAGTTCACAAGTATGGATTATAAATCAAAAGACATTTCGGGTTCTGAAGATGGTACTCACATTTTTGAGGTATTCCCTCAGTCTCTGCACTTTATGATGTGTTGGCTTCCCAAATGTTCTTGATAATACCAGGGGAGCTTACTTTTGTATTTAGTTCTTTAAGAAATAATTGCCAAATGGGGAACTATTTTTTTTTTGCGAAAACCATCCTCCAACTATTTCCCATTTGCAAATCCACTAACAGGGTTAATTTTTGCAAAAAGTCGAAAGTAACCATGCAAAAGAGAGTACATACAGGTTCCAAATTGCAAAGCACATATAATGTACAGGGCAAAATTTGTCATTTCCAAGCAATTGAAGTAACGTGACTAATTTCCGTTAAAGATAATGGGTTTGCAAAACACGTACATCTCAGTGTACTTTTTTGCAATTATCCCTTAACTATTTAATCCAACCCGTTTCAGGCAATCGGTCTATTGATTGGAATGGAAGACGTGTCTCCAGAAAAGCAATCTGATTAACTATCATCATTGCTCACTCCTCTTTGTCAACAAGTATGGTTAATTTTGCAACCCAATTTTTTTGATATCCTCATTGACAATCAATGTCCTTTATATGTTTCTTATTGTTATCGTGTTTCATTTCAGGTTGAAGCGTTGCTTGTAAATGCTGAAGCATTGACCCTAGAAGATTCCCCTGCGAGGATAGCTAACATCCAGCTAATAATCATGTCGATTAATGCTCTCAGCAAGGTAAAAACTCCATCATTGGATCTTGGGATATTGCAAAAAAAAAGTACCCTGAATTGTTCACTTTTTGCAACTTGTAGCCCTATTCTTTGTTAATTGTTAAAAAGTACCCCGAACTTGTCTTTTTGTTGCAATTTGTATAAAAATGATGATTTTACCCCTTCAATTTAGATTCAAAAAATAATAATTGAAAAACAAAAAATCCATAATTTTATATCCCTTTATTTTCTTCCTCTTTGTACTGTACAAAGATATTGAAATTTTATGGATATGAAAATTTGGATTTTACGCTCTTTGATTACTACTTTACTAAATTTAAATCTCCAAGGGTAAAATCATCATTTCAAAACAAATTTATACAAAGTGCAACAAAAATACAAGTTCAGGGTACTTTTTTTACAATTATCAGAGAAGAGGGCTACTAGTTACAAAAAAATGAATACCTCGGATACTTTTTTACAATTATCCTTTTTTTTTAAAATGAACACAAGAATGACATCCATGTTATTATGAGGTGTTTGTGCTTATTCTCTCTGCAATTTATCCTTACAACATCTATGTTTAATCCAGGGCTTCAGCGAGCGCCTTGTAACTGCCAGTCGTCCAAGTATTGGTGCCATGTTCAAGCAGGTTAGTATTTAAAAGATAGAAGTTTTTGGTATATATACCTGCTATAATTGATACTATTATGGATCAAAAAGCCTGTACGAAACTACTGTTCTTTTTCCATACTAAATCTGTTTCTTTTCCAGACACTGGATGTTTTCCTCCAAGTTCTTGTTGTATTTCCGAAGGTAGAACCTCTGCGGAGTAAGGTAAACAAAGACATCGAATCTTTTGTTTAGTTTTGCTGTTCTATCTATTGCAATTTGCACCCAATATGTATCAATTGCCTTTTGGTTTTCTAGGTCACATCATTCATACACCGTATGGTGGAAACCTTGGGAGCATCTGTATTTCCTTACCTTCCAAAGGCACTGGAGCAATTGCTTGCTGAAAGTGAGGTATATATATATATATATAAGTTTTAACTGTGTTGTTTATCTTCATTATTTTTCTTTTATTTCTAGATTGCTTTGGTTTACTATTATATATTCGGATATTCCCTGTCGATTATTAATATTATGCTTATTTACATAAAAAATGAAATGTGGGATAGTCTTGTATGTCCTGCTCTTCTGGGTTGAGGATGTAATTGCCCTATGATACCAGTAAATACCCTGAATCAGCCTTTTGCCAAATTTCCTATAACTTATTGTTTCTTCAGCCTGCACGACCTTGTCGATACAATACAACAAGAATATTATCAGGGGATAATTGAAAAAAAGTACCCCGAGGGGTTCACTTTTTGCAACTCATAGCCCTCTTCTTTGATAATTGTAAAAAAATCCCTGAGCTTATCTTTTGTTGAACTTTGTATAAAATGACGATTTTACCCATTACAATTTATATTTTATAAATAATTATTAAAGAACAAAATTTAAGGGATAGGCAAATTTGGATTTTTTCTTTTCTTTTCTAACTATTATTTTTTAAAATTTGAATTTCCAAGAGTAAAATCCTCATTTTGAAACAAATTACTACAAAGTGCAACAAAAAGACAAGTTCAAGGCTCTTTTATGCAATTATCAAAGATGAGGGCTACATGTTACAAAAATTGAGTATCCCATATTTCAATGATATTTTTATTGCTTATCCCAAGAATTATGTTCTTGTGTAGTTCCAGTTTTGAGGGAGGAATAATATAGTTTTGAATTAAATAAGACTATTCTTTTGTCAACTTATAGTTCAACTTTGGGTATCTTTCCTTGCAGCCAAAGGAAATGCTCGGCTTTCTTGTTTTACTCAATCAACTCATATGCAAATTTAGCACCTTGGTCCGTGACATATTAGAAGAAGTATATCCTCCCATTGCTGGTAGGATTTTCAGCATTATCCCGAGGGATGGATTTCCTTCTGGGCCCGGGACTAACACTGAGGTATGTGACCACCAAACCATAATCTCATATAAGTACACTGAACTTGTCACATTTCTCACTTAACTATACTGACTTTCGAATTTTCTCGCTGACGACACTCAACAATTTAGGGAACTTGGACAAGAATATCCTTGTGCCGTCAATTTCTATTATTTATTACCGTAAAGAAAGTTACCACAAATTAATTTCTCGGCGGGAACCTTGTAATAGGGTGGAAAATCAAGCTAAGATTCATTGTTGCAGGGGTATTTTTGTCATTCATTACCAAAATAGAGTGAAGTGAGAAAAATTGAAAGTTTAGTGTAGTTGAATGAGAAAATTTAAAAGTCAGTGTAGTTAAATGAGAAATGTGATAAGTTTAGTGTACTTTTGTAAGATTATCCGTTGGAAGTCCTTATGAACAATACTAGATTGTACATACGAAATCATTAGTTTGTAGTTATTCATCAGAGCTGAATTTATTCTCATGAAAATCGTTTTTGATCTGCTTCTTATGGACAGGTTATTCATTTTTTGTAACTTGTAGCTCTCTTTGTTAATTGCTAAAAAGTACCCTGAACTTGTCTTGTTGCAATTTGTATGAAAATGACTATTTTACCCTTACAATTTAGATTTACAAAATAGCAAGTAAAAAACAAAAATCAAAATTTTCATATCCCTTAATTTTATTCCTCTTTGTCCCGTACAAAAAGAGAAATTAAGGGATATGAAAATTCGGATTTTTTCCTTTATTTTTTATTTTCTAAAATTTAATTTCCAAGGGTAATATTGTCATTTTGAAACAAATTTATACAAAGTGCAATAAAAAGACAAGTTCAGGGCACTTTTTTGCAATGATCAAAGATGAGGGCTACAAGTTGCAAAAAGTGAATACACATGTGTACTTTTTTTGCAATTACTCCTATATCTTATAAACTATCTTTTTTTTTTTTCATTTCAGTTTTTGATTTGAGAAGTGAAAATTGTTCCTATTCCATGTTTGATAAACTTTCCTTGTTCTCTTGTAGGAAATTCGCGAGTTACAAGAGCTTCAACGAACTTTGTATACATTTCTCCATGTGATAGCTACACATGATTTATCTTCCGTTTTTCTTTCCCCCAAAAGTAGGAGTTACTTAGATCCAATGATGCAGTTGCTATCCTACACATCTTGCAATCATAAGGATATACTTGTAAGAAAGGTATGTGTAATACACTTATACTAAGGATATAATTTTAATTTTTGCAATCTCAGTCAATCAACTACCCCTGAGTTCAAAAGCTCTTGATAACCTCCTTAAGGTTTTTTAGTCTCATTTTACCCCAAAAGTTGACAGAATTGTATCAAATGAGACTAAATAACTCGGGGTAGTTGGTTGAAAATGGTGCATACTTAAGGGTAGCCGAGTGAGATTATCCCTTATATTTCATTCTAACCGTTACTTTCCCTCCAAAATTTTAGGTCTGTGTACAGATTTTTATTAGGTTAATTAAAGATTGGTGTCCTGGGACTTTTGGTGAAGAAAAGGTATTTTTTTTGCTTAATTGTATTGCTTAAGAATCAAAATGTTTATGTTGATGTTTGCTGTTGAACTGATGTGGTGAATGTATATCAGGTACCTGGGTTTCAAACGTTCGTAATTGAGGCCTTCGCAAAAAACTGTTGTTTGTATAGTGTGCTTGACAAATCCTTCGAGTTTCGTGATGCAAATACGGTAAGTTCAATCTCAATCATGTCATCTATTATCGTAATTAGCTATTCTATCACCTTTGTTTGATAAATTGAAGGAATTATTGCAAAAAAGTACCCTGAGGTATTCATTTCATGCAACTTGTTGCCCTTGTCTTTGATGATTGCAAAAAGGTGCCATGAATTTGTCGTTTTTTTGTATAAATTTGTTTCAAAATGATGATGTTACCCTTGGAAATTTAAATTTCAAAAATAATAATTAAAGAAAAAAATCCAAATTTTCTATCCCTTACATTTCTTACTCATTGTATGGTACAAAGAGGAAGATAGTTTGGATTTTTTGTTTTTTATTTATTCATTTTCAATATAAATTGGAAGGGTAAATTGTCATTTTAATACAAATCAGAACAAAAAGACAAGTTCCGGGTACTTTTTACAATTATCAAAGAAGAGGGCTACTAGTTGCAAAAAAATGAACTTCAAGGTAATTTTTTGCAATTATCCCTAAATTAAATATACCTCACTAAATATTGATCTGGATGCAGCTCATTTTGTTTGGAGAAATCGTGTTGGCTCAGAAGGTTATGTACGAGAAGTTTGGTGATGATTTTATCATTCACTTTGTATCAAAAAGTTTTCCAGCTGCCCATTGTCCTCAGGATGTGGTAGAGCAATACTGTCAAAAGTTGCAGGTATTATAATTAGTGTTTTGTTATGTAGTGAAGAAATTGTTGCACGCTTATCCCTCGTTCAGTTACCATTCCTCTCATGCTTGTTGATCGCTACAATTAAATATTGGGATAATTGTAAAAAATACCCTGGGGTATTCTGTTTTTGCAACTTGTGGCCCTCTTCTTTGATAATTGCAAAAAAAAAAAATACCCTGAACTTTTGATGTTCTTTCTTCAGGGTGGTGATATCAAGGCATTGAGATCATTTTACCAATCACTAATTGAGAACTTAAGGCTTCAACAGAACGGAAACCTTTGTTTTAGATAGCATTTTCTCCGATCTCAATCTGCATCGAGTTGTGGAATAACAATTTCCCTTTTGAGGTAAGAATAGCTGTTACCTCTACTTTTGTCTCTTTTCGCTAAAAATATATATCTCTTGTGTGCACACCTATCTTGGGATAATTGTAAAAAAAAAAAGACCGTGTCTATGACACTTTTGCACCATTAAAAATAAAGTGAAGATGAAAATGCCCTCCAATTTAAGAAATTGAAAATTACTTGTTAGTTTAATGAAAATAGTAATAAAAGAATTATATCTATATTACATGTAAAATTTTCAAAAAAATAGTTTTCTGTTTTGTTTTGTTTTTAGGGCAACTATTACATTTTGAAAAGGTTAGGAGCTAAATGACTTGCACGTGACCCATTTTCTATCCGTTCTGATGGATTTTGACAAATGGTGCAAAGCAATGGCAAGTTTGCGGCATTTTTTTTTGCAATTAATGAATTACACTGTAAAGACTTGCAAAAGTCAGATTGTACATGGTATGGGTGGGAAAAAAAAACTGAAACTTGAAAAAAACCTGTAACTGAATCGAACCAATGCTCTTTTCACCTAACCGTACTGAACCGGTTAAAAACTGACACCAAAAGACTCGATCCGGTCGGTTAACCAATTGTTTTTGCAATCATTTCTATTATCTTATATGTTTACATTCTCTGGTTAATATTGCAGGGTTTTTCTGTATATAACTTTTGTGTGGCCATCTCATGGAGAGCGAGGTACGTCTGTTGCACGATGTTAAAACTTGTTGAATGTAATGCTCTATCTTCAGCCAAGCTAATTTCACTCTGCTATTCCTGTCCTGCAGTTGTAAATTTCAGGAAGCGGACGCGTCTCGATTTATCAGATTGGAGGCTTCCGGATACTGAATCGAGGTCTCTAAGGTTTTGCTTATATTCGTTATTGATTGATGTGTACAATACACATTTTGTTATGTCAACTATCTATAATTACCCATCGTTTTGAATCGCTGAAATTTTGATATTCTGTTTTTGTTCTCGTTGGTGATTATTTCTTTGATCTTGTATATACACTCTCCTCTGATGTGCTTTTATTCTTTTCTTCAATAAGAATATACTTCAGAGTTAATAGGGGTACCTTTGCTAACACACCCTTGGTGACCTTTAATTCTAAAAAACACATTGTATAGGTTAGGGGTTATCACTAACACTCTCACCTTTTGCTATTCATCGAACTCACTGAAAAGTGGGTTTTTAATCAGGAACACATTGAAAAGGTGATCGTGTTCCTGGTAAAACCATCACCTATAAACCCACGGGTTTTTGATGAACAATGCAAGGTGATAGTGTGTTGCTGATAACCTCACCTATAGGGGTTGCTAAAACTCAAAAGTCCTCGAGGGGGTGTAAATAACCTTTTTCTTATTCTATATAGTGATTCCATATTACTGTCGGCATGGTATTAGGTAATACTGAGCTCTTGTGTAGATTTTGTTTTTCTTCTGCTTTGAACTCCGACATTGTTGGTAGCTAGCTTGGTCAAAAGACAAAAAGGGTTCTGAGCTATCCTTGCCATTTCTTTTTTTCCCAAAGGACCATGTTAAGTTGTTTGGTTGACTATTGCTTCATTTCAAACTATGTAGCCTTCTTTACGAACTGCTTGGCTGTCCAAATTTCAGCTTTCCTCTAAAAATCAACTCTAATCATGATTCCGAATAGAATTGTAATCTATTGCCTAGTTTCGTATTTCAAACATATCTAGCAATAAAATAGGATTCACAGTATATATTATTCCTCTTCTGTTACCTTTGAACCTCAAAGCCATACCTGACACTGTATTGTTTAATTTCTCACTGTTATATTATATTGTTGTGAATTATAAAAGTTTGATCATGTGTTGCTACATTTACATTTGATTGTTACCAAGTTCCGTGTTTATAAGTTACATGTCCTTGGAGAGAGCTCTCACCTTCTAGAGGTGAAAGGTTCGAACCCCAGTAGGTACATATGCTTATGATCAGGTGTGGGAGAGCTCTCTCACTTCCTTGAGGTCAGAGGTTCGAACTTTAGTGGGGTATATATGTTTGGGAACAGGTGTGGGTGGAGCTTAGATTAAGAATTAGACCCAGCTAGAGTAGGATTTTCCTGCTTTCTTGTTGATAAAAAAAAGAAACCGTTGTCCGTGCATAGATTACATTGCTACCCATTTTCGGGGAAAGTGTGAATCTCTCGTATTGGTGATTTTTTTTTTTGCTTTACAGCTTTGTTTTATCGTCAACAATACTATTCACTAGTCTAGTACTTGGTTGATGATAGTGAATGATGAGTGGAGATTATTAGGGTTTAAAGTTCCAATTCTTGTGCAACTTGTGAAATTGTTCTTATGGGAACCAGGCAAGAAGATCTATTTTGTTTGGGAAAGTTTTTGAAATGTTCAAAATGTTATGATTAGCAATATCTTTGATTTAGTCATTTTAGTGGTTCTAGTGGGTAGATAGGATTTTTGGGGAGTCTTCATGTACCAATTTCTCCAAATATTGTGAAGTTTAGAAAGTTTAAAAAGTCTCTTATGAAAAGGTTGAGGAGATTTAGCAGCCTTTTATTTGGTGATTGGCTTACCAAATGATCTCTTATGCCAAGACTGAAGCCTTCGATTGCAATTCCAATCTTATTCACACGCTAATCTGTCCAATTCGATGCGTGTTTGGTATCCATCTGTATAAAACTGATGAATAGAGGAAAAGGGTTTTATGAATCCGTCTCATAGGAGGCAGATGGTGGATTTTAGGAATGAAATATGTCGGTCGTCTAGCCGCTTCTCCTAAAGTATCACCCTATTTTAGGTTACAGTCAGGCCCAACCTAGTACGCGTTTTACTCTCACAGCAGGCCCGGTACTTCTCTCATATATTCTTCCTCGGAAAATATTCAACAAACTCGAACTTGCTTCAATGTGTTTTAAATGTAAGTTTAGGAAATCGTAAATGAAATGTATTAAGTGGATTGGACCCGATCCACCTGCAGATCTGCCAAATGTCAATATTTCATGGGTAGTTCATATATCTGAACGTAGATATGTAGATATAAAGATTCGAAATAAACCATTTCGAACTCCTCGTTGCAGGAGATTAGATATGCTGACATTCTTACACTCACCAACCAGAATCATTTACTTAAATTCAATTTTTTCCAATTACTTTATTGGAAGAGGAAGGGGAAACTAAGGTTCTAAGATTGACCCATTAAAAAAAATTGAAAATGTGATACAGCAAATAAGAAGTTAGTAGTTAGTCTTTAGGAATAGTTTCTCCTGAAATTATTACAAGGAATCCATCAGAAAGTACATCCTTAGACTTGCTTTTTGAGGAAAAATATGACAGTCATCTTTGGCCTCCTCTAAAAGTCTCTAGTGTAAAAAAAAAGAGTCTCTTCTTTCCATAATCAAGAGCGGTACCTAAAATTGTACCTCGTCACTTGTAGGAAGTCATCGTAAAAGGAGAAGATGGAAACAGTCAAATTGTTTCATCCTCAAAATCAGATCAGATCAACGTAGAATTTGTGAGTAATTTTGTTAATGTCGTGTTAATATTGGGAAAGTCTCGAACATTAAATTCAAGACACGAGCTCTATGACTAATATGTCTGATTATTCCAGGTAAAAATTGAGAGGTAGATCTTCATGATAATGGTCACATGGTTGTAACTCAATTCGTTCCTTTCCTGACGGAGACCCCCTGAAGGCATATTGGAGGATACAGGGCATCCACATAGAACACCAGGAAAATGGGGAGGCTTGGGGTCGAGGTGACTCTAACCCTGGTAGGGCGGGGTGTGCGTCCCTAAACACACCCTGTTACTCGATCTCACGCTCAGTGTCCCTAGTGAGACTGCTTCGCAGACCTTGCCTCCGTATCTTGTAGGAGAGCCATCACTATAGGGAAGGGGTGAGGGTGCGTCCAGGCCCCTCTTCTTCTGATTCAGGGATGGTGTCCTTGCCTCAGGGAGCCGGGACTTGTCCTTACTCTTACGAGTCGCCCTGTCACCCAAGGTAAGGACCTGAGCCTACTTGTTAGTATCTAGGGTGGAATATTAACACCTCCTGGTTAGGTAAGAGGTCCTGTGTTGCCCCAGCCTCGAGTGTCCACACTCCCGTGAAGGATGTGGGTGGTGTATCAGACTAAGGGGACATGTGCTTCCGGCTCGAAGTGTGTGCCGGCGTGGTAGGCAAGAAGTCTTGTGCTGGAATGGTGGATGGCGGCCTCAATGGTTCGAAGCCCGATGGAATGTTAGGCCGAGTTAGAGGCAAGGCGAGCCTCTATGGTCCAAAGATCTATGGGAGGCTGACTGGTAGCCTTGGCGGATAGGGTCCAATTGCGGATCCCACATCGTAGGTTGGGGGATCCTATGTCATTATGGACAAATCAAAGAGAGGGGCCATCGGGGTACCCAAACATGTCACCTCGGGGCATCTCGATGCAACTGTACTGAAAATAGAAGCACAAGAGCCTTTCATATTTTAGGTGTGCTTGTGCAGATGGCTGGGTGCAGATGTCTCGGGCGACAAGGGAGCAGTGTGGGCGGACGACGCTATTGAAGAGGAGCATGGAGGGAAGAGGAGGTGAAGAGGGAACCCTAGTCGGGGAAAAATTCTCAAAATCCGTTATTCTCACTACAAGTTTGGACAAATCGGTTTGAAATGTCAATATCAAGTGAATTTTTTGGAATAGTCATATTAGCTGTCAATGAAATTCAAAATTATTATTTAGCGATTTTTATATATATATATAAAAAATCATATAATTAATCCAATTTTTTTTATCATAGATAAATAAATATATTAAAGAAACAACATGAATAAAGGAATCCAGTATTTCAAAAAGTACTGGATACAATAAAAAAAATCAGCAAACTAAAGAAACAAGATCATTTGATCCTAATGGGGCTAAGAACTCCGTTATTACAGTGAGTGTTCATGATCGTCTCTATTTTCCTATAACTCTACTCAGTGAGGCTTCTGTAGAGGACCC
>JAYMTN010000734.1:0-14972 GCA_036897425.1 Erodium trifolium | reverse complement strand
TCGTATCAATGCCTCCACCTGAGTTTGTAATCTTGCTCTAAATTGCTCCGGCCTTCGCCTAAACATATGTCATTCTTGGTGTCGTAACCTACGCCTAAACATATCGGTGTCGTAAATAGGATTGTCAGCAAAATAATCACACATTTGTCATTCTTGGCCCTTAACACGACCTTGGTGAACCTCTCTTTAGGAAGGTTCTCCGTTTTCTAACATTCGTATCAATGCCTCCACCTGAGTTTGTAATCTTGCTCTAAATTGCTCCGGCCTTCGCCGGACTCATGCCCCATTTTTACAGGCCCTAGTTTAAAAATCATCTATAGTTTGATCATAATAACGGAAGAGAAATTGTCGAATTTGGCTTGTGAGAGTGGACTATGAAGTGTGGACAACAAAAATTTGTTGTGGTATTTATAGATTTCTTTAATGGAGTTTTTTTAATTAATTTTATATAAAAAAAATAGTCGTAGGTTGTTAGCGCCCCGTGTCGTGATTGGATTGGACTCCTTGTGCTCGCGATCCAGATCCTCATTCTTTCGGTTTCGGTTCTCATAGTAGGAATCGCGAACCTCCATTCTTGTCCATCACAATGTCGAGATCCTGTAACAATTTTTTTCATAGGAATCGAAACCGTTGGTAGTGCACCTTGTACATGTTCCAACCTCAATCGTCAATCTTCTTTAATCTGAACAGAATTTACACTCATCAGATACTATCATCGCGAGCTTCACTATAATATACATGTTATTGCTTTGTACAAGAGCTCGCAGTTTGGTCAGGTGCCACGCTGTAAATACGGGCCTAATCATGCATTTGCTCATGCAATTGCAAATAACAAATCAATCCATTTGGACTTATAGATATAAATCTTTCGTTCATTATTTGTGTTTTTCTTATGTTTTCTGAAAGATTCATCTTCTGGTTGGTGATACTCCGGTAACTCTTTAGTTTTACGGACTAAGTATATGATCTGAATAGTTCTATATTGTTCTAATTACTAGTTTATTTAAACACATGTTTCATTTTAATTTCGAATTTGATATTACTAAACGTGAAACTAGTGATCCAATAAATAGAAATTAATTGTATATCGATCAAAAAAACATATTATTTCTAAATCAAACATTTATCAAATTGTAATGAACGTCCTAGTTCATAAAGACCCATGTTGGTGAATTGAACCAGCTATTGAGTTTCAGCCGCCCAGCTATAACGACCAAATGGAGTTAAACAGTAAAAATAGAAAGGGGACAAATCTTATGACGTGTCAGAAATGGAACCATACCCGTAATCTTGGAACTGACATAAAATATGAATATACTTCTAAAATAAAATAAAAAAATCCAAAATTAGAAGATAAAAAAAGAGACAGCAACATTGTATATTTGTATTTCTGGTCTGTCTAAGCATTTAGTGGCGTTAACGTTAAATAGACACATATTCAAAACAAGACATAAATCAAACGGTTCGCTGCAAATCTTTCTCTCCCTTTTTCTCTCGCCTAAATTTTTCCGGAAAAGTCGAAGCTTCCCATTCCTCAGATAAGACTTCCATTTTCCTCTCACCCACATCTCCATTCTTCCCAAAACATCAATCTCTATTCATCACATAGAGAAAGAGAGAAGAAGATAATCCTCAGCTGAATCAGGGGCTTGTTTGCTTCTCTGTGAATTGGGGTTTGTTTCGTTTATTTCTCAAATATCTTATAAGCAAATCCTGATTTGCAGGGAACACAAATTCCTGGTTTCGTTTCTGATTTCTTTCGTTTTTCCGGCGCCCACAATTCTGATCCAACCTCAAACCTTGAAGATTGATCTCTTGTAGAGCAATTTGACATCAAATTTGGTCTCTGGGTTTTCATGGGCCGTTTCAAGTTTTGATCTTTCTGTACAAGGGCTTGTTTGGGTTCTGGGAAAAGGGGGTAGCTATTGGGAAATTTGTGATTTGAAGTTTTCATGGGTCGTGTCAAGTTTTGATCTTTTTGTACAAGGGTTTGTTTGGTTTCTGGGAAAAAAAGGGTAGAGCTATTGGGAAATTGGTGATTTGAAGCCATCTACATTTTCCATTGTGGGTGGAATTGGCTGCTTGTATGGGTTGTGGTTGACATTAGCTTTGTGTTTGATCGGAAACATTGTGCTTGAGGTTGAAGTTTTTGTGACTTAGGGTTGAAATGGGGAAGAACGGTGGGAAGAAGAAGAAAGCGTCATTGGGGACAGCAGGGGAATGGCATGATGCCATTGTAAGCCAAGCCATTGTTGAGGATGACAACACTAGCCCGAAAGAATTCGACAAGGACACTGAGATCTTCGTCTCTCTGGCTCAGGAATTGAAGGAGGAAGGGAACAGATTATTCCAAAGGAGGGACTATGAAGGAGCATTGCTGAAATTCGAGCGAGCTCTCAAATTGCTTCCATGGAGTCACACTGATGTGTCCCATCTCTGGACTGACATGGCCTCATGCCATATGCAGCTGGGTATCAGTGAATACCCCAAAGCCATCCACGAATGCAACTTAGCTCTCGAAGTCGAGCCTTGCTATACCAATGCTCTTTTGGAAAGGGCCAGATGTTATGAAGGCTTGAATAGGCTGGATTTGGCTCTCAGAGATGTCAGCACTGTCATCTGCATAGAGCCCACCAATATCATCGCGTTGGAGGTCGGAGAGAGGATCAAAGATGCCATCAAAAAGAGAGGATTAAAGGTGAATACAGACACTTCTGTGATTGAATTGCCCTCTAGTTGTGTTCCTCCCGTGATACCTTCTCTGACCGAGAAGAAGAGCAAAAAGAAGAACAAAAAGAACAAGATAGAGGACATGGAGGTCGGGGAAAGAATCGTGGAGCACATGGTTGAGGAAGAGAAGAGAGTTGAGGATAAAATAGAAGACAAGGTGAAGAAGAGGAAGAAAAGAGGTAAGGGGAAGAAAGGTAAAGAGAACAAGTCAGAGGACAAAACCGAAGAGGTGAACAAGTCAGAGAACAAAACCAAAGAGGTGAACAAGTCTGAAGAGAAGAGGGCCGAGGATAAAACAGTTGTGAAGGAGAAAATTAGTAGCTTAAACGAACATGTGCCTACTAAGGTTGTCAAGTTGATATTTGAGGAGGATATTAGATTGTTTCCGTTGCCTCTAGATTGCACCTTTCTCCAACTAAGGGAGATCATCAAAGAAAGGTTTCCGTCGTCAAGTGCTTTTCTTGTTAAGTATAGAGATCAGGAAGGTGATTTGGTGACCATAACGACTAATGAAGAGCTGAAATGGGTTGAAGAGTTACCCGAATCACGTGGCAGTCCTGTGAGGCTACATATTGTTGAAGTTAGCCCTGAGAAAGACCCATTATTCAAAAGACTCGACGTTAAAACTCAAGACAGTACTGCAGCGGAGAGTATGGACATTTCAAACAAGAAAGGAACAGAAAATGCAACTTGCATCGATAATTGGATCATCGAGTTTGCTCAGTTGTTCAAGAACTACATTGGACTTGACGCTGACGCGTACTTGGATCTCCATGAAATCGGAATGAAGCTATTCTCTGAGGCCATGGAGGAGGTGATTACAAGTGAAGAAGCTCAAGATCTTTTTGACCAATCAGCGGATAAGTTTCAGGAGATGGCGGCTTTAGCATTGTTCAATTGGGGAAATGTTCACATGTGTAGGGCAAGGAAGAAAGTTTATTTCACAGAAGATTCTTCGAAAGACAATGTAATCGACCAGATCAGCACCACATACGATTGGGCCTTAAAAGAATATTCAGAAGCTGGTATGAGATACGAAGAAGCAATGAAGATCAAACCCAACTTCTACGAAGGCCTTCTAGCTCTAGGCCAACAACAGTTTGAACAGGCAAAGCTCTCTTGGTATTATGCAATTGGAACTAATGCTGATCTCGACGCGTGGCCTTCAACAGACATTCTAGAACTTTACAATAGTGCTGAGGAGAACATGGACAAGGGAGTGCAGATGTTGGAGGAATCAGAGGAAGAATCCCATGCCGAAATGTCTGAACCTAGTAAAACGAAAGTGTGCTTGCATAAAATGGGGTTGGAGAAGCTATTTACAGATATACCGACAGATGAAGCAGCAGAGAAGGCTGAGAGCATGCGAGCTCAGATAAACATCTTATGGGGTACAATGTTGTATGAGCGGTCCATCGTGGAATACAAACTGGGCTTGCCGGTTTGGCACGAATGTTTGGAGGTTGCGATTGAGAAGTTTGAGCTTGCTGGAGCTTCTCCAACTGATACAGCTGTCATGATAAAGAACCACTGCTCAAACAACAATGCTGTCCAAGGTAACATAACGCTTTGATAAACCTGATTTAGTCGATAAAAAAACTAACATGTTATGTGATGTGATGTGATTTCAGGCCTTTCATTCAAAATCGATGAGATAGTACAGGCTTGGAATGAAATGTATGAAGCGAAAAGGTGGAGCAGCAGGGTCCAATCACTCCGCCTAGAACCATTACTTAGACGACGAGTTTCAAAACTATTGATCGCTTTCGATGATGCTTAACGATTTCAGTCATCTGCTCTCATACTGGTTAGGCTTTCCCTTGGTCTGAACTGCAATGAATAACCTTAAACTTTGCGTACTTTGGGTTCACTAAACATTCATAGGCCTCCAATTTGCAGGTGTTTAATGCTGGTTTACATAGAAGGTTCAACAACATCGTACTTGCACTTTGAGGAAACAAGTATACAAATGTTAACTGTTTAAGGATCATGTCCTGTAATGATTCAAAGAAAAAGTTACATCAGAGCTTCACATTCATTTTTTTTATTGGGCATTGTTTTTCCAACGGCTCTGCTTCAATTATTTGGTTCTATGGTTTGCAATTGGTGTCATCAGTCCTGAATTGTAATTTCCATGAGTTTGATTTAAATTGTGTTATGTAACTATTTACTTATTACAATAAAATTGTAATAAGAAAATGCAACTTGAATTATACACAATCATTATCTCATGATTTTATTTTCAGTACAGCGTTTTAAGAAGAAGAAAGAAGAAAAAAAAAACAAATCATAAACAATACTCGTTAAGGTTTGGTTTAAGAGGCAAGTCTGTGTGCAACCTCCAGTCAACGGGACGGCGACGGCCCGAGTATTCTCTCTCTTCCTCATCTCTCTGTCTAAAAATATCTCTATGTCTGTTTCTAAGAAAAACCCTAGAGCCAATCCACCATTTTCATTTTAGTTTATCTGCGAATTTTTATTATTTGGACCCATCTAAGTCAACCCAACCCCAATTCATTCTCTCGAATTCCACCAATTTCACTCGTCTCCGCTGATGCGATAACCTCGACGGGAAGACCCAGTTGTCGATTCGTTCGTTTTTCTGGAAATGATGTCGTCGGAGATCGAGGTCGTGGACGAATCGCAATCCCGAGATCACGAATCGGCGGCTGCCGGTTCTGGGTCTGTGGACGATAACGAGGGTCCGGACGAGAGCCTGCGGAACGACGTCTACACGGCGGCGGCGTACGGCGATTTGGAGAAGCTGAAGAGATTGGTGGAGTGCGAGGGCTGTTCAGTGTCGGTGCCGGATGGGCTAGGGTACTTTGCGCTTCAGTGGGCTGCGCTCAATAATCGGACTGCGGCCGCTCAGTATATCATCGAGGTTTGTCGCTTTTTGTGATTCTTCAATGCTTTTTTGTGGGTTCTGTTTCGATTGGGTTTTGGTGATTGAGCTTGTCCTCTTCACTGGTGGATGTGAGTTTTATTTATTTATTCAGATTCATTTGAGCCATTTTTGGAACTGTGATTGTTTCCTTGGAAAAACTGAGATTTTTTTGAATGTCTGTTTATGCTACTGCCTTTGATTTGTGAGTAGTTTTGATTTTTGGTTTTTGTTTGGGTGTATTGCTTCTTTGATGAATTTTGGAAAATGTGTTTGCTTAAATTTGAGTGATCTAACTTCATTGTTTTGAACTAGATTGCCATTGGGGATAATCTACTTTTCTTCTGGTTGCATTGCATTCCTTTTTTATAATGTTTTTAGGTGTAGGAGCTGCACTTTCTCGTTTATTGTTGTGGTATCCGGTTTTTGAATGTTTTGGTTCTTTGATGGATAATTGGTTTGTTTGAGGATTTTGAATTCGAGTATTATTGACCTTTTGGGTTGCTGAAATTTTTGATGATTGAATGGGAGTAAGATAAATTAATCTTAGCATGGCCTTTTCCATCATCCCTCCAGAAAAGGAAATATGATTTAGCTCAGCTGACTTATTGAACAAGATCTAATTTCGGTTTATCACAATGATATGGGGGTTTAGCACATTGAAGAAGTGGGAAAAACCTCATATAAATAGTATGACTTTCCTCGTTATAATTCCCACTCTTGCAGTTATTTCCTATAAAAAAACTGAAAGATATTATGTTCCATTTGAGGCACTCAATTCTGTTGTTTTTAAAGTTGACCTTAAAAACAAGTATCCACTTATTATGTATTCATTTTCATATTTTTTTAGCATGGAGGGGATGTAAATGCGGCAGATCATACTGGCCAGACAGCATTGCACTGGAGTGCAGTTAGGGGTGCTGTCCAGGTTGCTGAGCTTCTGCTTCAAGAGGGTGCTCGTATAGCTGCTACTGATGTTTATGGCTATCAGGTTAGTTTTTAACTTCCTACATCTAGTTTTACTATGAACCATGTCAACTAATGTAATGCAACATGTAACTTCAAATATGTTCAAATTACTTTCCTTCTGCACATGAAAAACAATCCAGAGTAACGAGAAAAATGTCTGCCTACTTTAAAGACTGCTAGAAAAGGTCAGAGTAAGGAAAAATGTAGAAGGAATAATAGTGTGACATGTTTTAGCTTAGCAATCCATGATTGTGAAGTAGTCCTGGCATTTGGTGCCTCAGAGAATAATACCTTTTAATGTATTTCACTCCCAAGTGGTCTAACAAAACTTGTACCACATTTTTATTTTATACACTTCTGATACAATGTTTTATACCCTGACTCCTAAGTGCTGTATTGATTTGGATGATCAATTTTTTCTTTATTGCAGTCAACACATGTTGCAGCCCAATATGGCCAGACAGCTTTCATCTATTACATTGTTTCAAAATGGAATGCTGATCCGGATATTCCCGATAAGGATGGAAGAAGCCCTTTACATTGGTACTACGGATTATTCTATTAAGCTTTCTTGTTTTTATTAAAAATTTGGTAGTTTTCACTATTATATACTGAGATAATGTAGTGGTTTAGTAATTCATGAACACAATTTCTTGATTCAATATTTGTTATAAAAATTGCTCTATACCTACTAGATCAGATTAATTTCTTTGTTTAGTAGAGATCTTTTCACTTTGTATCGATTCTATGTTACATGTTATAGCTCCTTTAATGTTGCCCTGCTCATTAAAACATATTCCATGATTCCAAATACCATAAAAAAGAACAGAATGACATTGGTTTCTGATTTTGGAATGAGAAAGTATATGTTCAATGTGATAAATCACATGATATATTGGATGTGCTATGATAATGTTAAGAATATGTAAAAATGTACAAGAAAACTGAAAATCACTTCTTAAAAATGCACAATAACAGTCATGAATGAATGTTAATGAATTTGAATATCTGTATTTCATATTGAATATCTTAGCCACTTTCCACTGCTCTAGTCCTTGCTTAGTCATTTAAAATTGTTTCTCAAACTATAAAATTTTCTTATGTATTTTTATGCTTAGGGACTAAGATGATGTTTTTTACTTATGTATCTGCTACTTTTGACGGAGAACTTAGGGCTGCTTATAAGGGTTTTGCCGATTGCATACGTCTTCTTTTATTTCTGGATGCATACAGAGAACGCCAAGATAAAGAAGGTCAGTCCTTTCCCAAAGCTCTAGAATATTGCCTTCTGCAAACTATCACTTCGATAACTTCGTAGGATCGATTTGATGTATGATTGTAAACTTATTCAATTGTATATCTTAGCCATGCTTCATTTTTATCATCCAGGATGTACTCCTCTCCATTGGGCTGCTATTAGGGGTAACCTAGAGGCATGCACAGTGTTGGTGCAAGCTGGCAAGAAGGAGGACTTAATGTTGACTGATAATACTGGCCTTACACCAGCACAGCTTGCTTCTGATAAGAATCACAGACAAGTTGCATTTTTTCTCGTAGGTGCCCCCATACAACTCTTTAGATTGTCTATATGATTTTGGCAATCATTGTTGTTGTGAATTTTAGCTGAAAGTGAACTGACAATTTTTTTTCAAATTGGACATCACAAAAATATCCCTGTTGTAACTTCCTATGGTATCTCATTGTAGTATAGTGTAATATTTCCTCTAAGCAGTCATTTTGAGCATTATGCTGGCACATTTGGATTGTTTACTGTTAATCCTGTGTGTGCATGCACTCACCTGTTCAGAGTATATGTTATAAGTGGTCATTTTCTTGAATAGCGAAAAGTTAAATTCCAAATTATAGAATATTGCTTCCTCCAAACGTATACATTCGTTAGAAACAATATTGGTGCCTCTACTTTTGTGTTGGAAATTATGAATGCAATTTTCCATGTTTTAATTGTGAGGCTGAGAAACTCGAAGTTGAGATTATTTTGATTATTCTTGTAGTAACTTTTGTGGTGATGTTAGTTTGCAACTTGCCTCTGTTGGCTGTACTGCTAAATCTGATTCAACAGGGCAATGCGAGAAGGTTGCTTGACAAGCGTTGTGATGGGAGTAGCCGTTTTGGAAACTTTTCAAAGATGGGCCTTGGACCCGTACTTTGGTGTGTAGTTTTCGTGCTACTGGTGACCTATACACATTCAGTCATAATGGGTAATTTGTCACATTATAGTGATTATAATCTACTTGTTTTCTATTTGCCAAGACTATGCTTACCTTGATTTCTTGTACATCTATGGTTGTAGCACCAAATCTACCAAAGGTAACAGCCGGCTTTGCACTGTTCGCATGGTGCGGTGTTTTCCTAGCAACTGTTGGACTTGTTATGCTGTATAGGTGTAGCAGGTATGGTTTATGCTGCATGTTTTTTCCATCCAGATTTCTATTTATTTGTGAGTTGATTAATTATGTTATTTTGTTAACAAGTCCTTATATTAACATATCTGCATATGGTAATTCGACTCTCACCAGGGGCTTTACATGTATACCGATGACAAATTGATTATTCTGATATATTGCTTTTAAGGTTCTTTTTTTTTCCGTTGCAGCAAGGATCCGGGTTTTATTAGATTGAATGGTAACGATCCACAAAGCATGAAAGATGATGTATGTTTTCTTTCTTCCCCTTGCAACCATTTGCAGCCTCATATATATATGTGTGTGTGTGTGTATTTTACTGCAGTGAACATGATATCTTTTGTTATGCTTTATTATGTTAAACTTGGGGATTTGTTATTGTTCATTATCTGGTTTAGTGATAATGACCATACTCCATTACCATCAAACTATGTATGGCCATTGGATTGTTTTGCCCTTTAGCCCTTATTGGGCAATTGCATTGTTGTTCAGGAGAACATTTCTACCTAGGAGGAGCAACAAGTGAAACTCTGTTACATATTTCAATGATTCCTTGATCCCATATTTATTTGATGTGGGATCAAGACTAGCATGTGGACTCACACTTATCCCTTGGGCACTGGCCCATCTGGCCTGATCCAACCATGGTTTCAGGACCAGCTAGACCACCTGGTTGGATCCACCCATGGTTTCAGGATCAGCTGGCCACCTGGCCTGACCACCATGAGTTCTAGGATAAAATAACCCTAGATTAATAGACTAGTCTAGTAGGTTATGAATCCAATATCAACACTTTCTTAACAAAATTGCACTATTTACTACTATGGGGATACATAGCTATATATGTGCGTGCACCCGTAGGAAATTGTTGAACATCTTGAAGTGATATTTTATATTTGTGAGAAATGCTACCCGAGCTTTCTGTTTTAATGGTTTTTCATCTATTGATATGGGTTTTGGATCACATCTATAAATAAAATGTGACACCTACCATATATGAAATTTCAAACTTTTTCCACCGGGATTCAAGTATGCAAGCTTCTACATCATAAATGTTTTTCTTTTGTCTTCCATCTTTTTGTAGGAGCCTTTGTTGAAGATAGAGCTAAACAATCCTGCTTTACTGGCTGGCAATTGGTCTCAACTTTGTGCAACGTGCAAGGTGATGAATAGGACTTTATCAGCCTCCAACTTGTCTAATATTTCTATATTCTGACTATTCTCTCTCACATGATGTGATGGTTTGGTTTCATTAGATTGTGAGGCCTCTTCGTGCAAAGCATTGCTCCACCTGTGATCGTTGTGTTGAACAGTTTGACCATCATTGCCCTTGGGTTTCCAATTGCATTGGCAAGGTGATTTCAAATTAATGTTTCATCTACCTTTTCTTAATATTGGCAATCAACATGGCGCTAAGATTGATGTATTTCTTCTATGATGCAGAAAAACAAATGGGATTTCTTTATTTTCCTGCTTCTAGAAGTTTCTGCAATGCTGATTACTGGTTCAGTTGCTCTCTCAAGTATGTTCTAATTGGTTTCAATTTCCAAGTTATCGACTAAAGCCACTTTCAGATTACTCTTCTAAAAAAACATAACTTGTTTCATGCAGGGGTTCTGACTGATCCACTAGCCCCGTCATATTTTGGGGGATGGCTACGCCACATCAGCTCTCATCATACTGGCGCCTTCTCATTTCTACTTGTGGATTTTTTCCTCTTCTTTGGGGTGGCTGGCCTAACTTTTGTGCAAGCTTCTCAGGTATTTAATATGTATAATGACCTCATATCCTATCTACAAAATCCTCACAACTTGTAAGATTACACTTTAATCCTTCCTTCTCGTGCTGTAGATAGCACGCAACATTACAACGAATGAAATGGCGAATATCTTGCGCTACAGCTACCTAAGAGGCCCGAATGGTCGGTTTAGAAACCCATATGACCACGGGCTTAAAAAGAATTGCTGGGAGTTCATGATCAATGGCCAGAACGAGGATGTGGAGCGTGTTGAAGGGTCAGCTGATTCGGAAGGGATTGGAATGATGCATCTTGGGAGGAACTCAAACCTTCAAAATGGAGGCAACCACTCTCACCTGGCCAATGGCAATGGACATGTTGCCATCAATATGAGCTCCAAGGCTCCAGAGAGCAGCCATCACGGTCATGTTCACTCTTCTCATTGCTCGCATTCTTCTAATAATAACAGTGGGAAATCAAGAACTGAGAGCGCTCCGTTGGGACTAGGCCTGGGACTCGGTCGGAGCTCTGGTCGTTCTGTGGTAGCCTCGTGATGTAAAAACTTATGTTCATGTCCACTGGTTGTTGTTGGATTGGAATTGCTTCCTTGTGTATCATACGAGGCATTGAGTGCTTATGTGGTTAATTGATTATTTCTCCTCAGTTTCATTCTTGGTGTGCATGGATGGTAAAATCACGTGGATGCCTGATTTGATCTCACAATGTTTGAGGTTGGTTCAAGATTTTAATCTACCATAAACTAGCATTTGTTATTTGTCTTGAATGTGAAATACAATCCTCGTCTTTTCTACTATATGTAAAATAATATATACATAATTAGGAATGAAGAACCTAGACACGACCAAGATTGTTAGAATATCCACAATATGGGCTGATTTGGAGACAATTAGTACAAATTACTAGATGACTATCAATAGTTTGAACGAAATCGAACCCCCGAGAAAATCAATGATCAAGTTTTAGATGCGGTGACATCTGACAATATAAAGCGTTATTCCTAAAAATATATTGAAGGAGGCTAGTCGAAGACTAGCTGAAACGACGACAAAACATTTTGGATGTTCAATAAAAATAATTGTAATTTCGTTTAAGTGTTTCCAATTTATGGTAGTTCTTTTTTAAAAATTTATTGTAATTTCATAAACCCCTTCACACCCGATGATTATGAATATGATTTTTCTGATCTTGCAACCTAACAATATTCCCATTTTGAGTGGGGAGCATCTCACACATACAACCGCTTCATTGGTGGAGTCACAGCCTCCTTTCACAAGGCTCATGGTCGGCTATACTTTTAAGTACCATCCTTGTCATTTCAATTTTTATAATCTTTACTAGCATCAGGCTCCACGAAACCTAATATAATCGCGTTACATGGAGAGTGATTGAAGAAGAACGTCTTATGTATGCATAGATCCAACAACTTTATCGATTTGGTCTACCTGAACAACAAAAAGGCCAAGAATTTAGGGGAATACCATCGACATAGAGGTTGGAAATTTGAACCGGTAACAAACCCTTTCGGAGTTCGAAGAATTTCAAGGATCATGGAAGGTTCCTCTATAAGAAGGTTTCAACACCCTCTGGTTGTTGATTGAAATGTGTCCGTATCTACCAAAATAGAAGAACCGATGACCAAATCATGGTGGAAGTCATGTACAAATAAGAGCAGGACCATGAGTTCGCTCAAACACATTAGTAGAGGCTCGTCAAGGATCAATCGAGTGAAAAAATCGATACCATTGTAAAGGAGATACCAAAGCAAGAGAGCAAGATTGGATGAAGTCAGGTCCTACTCAACGATTGAGCGAGCATCAACCGGTTAATGTCCCACCAATGAAGTCTAACTTAAAGGTCAAAAGACGGACAAGACGTGGAGTAGATGAACAAGTAAGATGACTTCAATTTAAACATATAGTGCATCTCTCTATTAGAAATATCTTAAACCCTATCCCATTCTTGCAGTCGCGCGCCCCTTCTCTATATTTTTCTCTGCCAGCGACGTTCGTCGGCTCCGACCAAGGACGTCACTGGTAGAGGCTTCCCTCTCCCTTACCTTCTACTTTCTTTCCCATCACCCCCTCTCTCTCTCAAATCCCCTTTCTTTCGTAACCCTTTTTGGATCTGAACTTTATTTGGTGGTGTGGTTGTCATGTTCTTGGTTGTCGGCGACGCCCTAGCAACTCTTCCTCCTTCGGCCGCTGTCTTTCTCGTTCGTCGTCCTCTAGAGTAGGCATAGTTGTTGAGTTGCTCTCCTCCTCCATGCTCCGACGATTGGACCACGCCGCGTCTTCTTTCGACCGTCAACGCCTCCTCTTGGTCACCGTTGGCCGGATTTATGTTCGCCTCGAACCAGTTTTGCACTGGTGGTGCATTCACGATTTTGGGCGGTGGCTCTGATGACCGTCCGTTTGGTGTGGTGGTGCTCGTTGGTCTCGGTTGTTTTTATTTTGTTTTGTTTTGTAAATAATTTATTATTATTAATTGTTTCTATTTTAAATTATTTTATTATTAAAGAAGGGTAAAATAATAATCTCCTTTCAAAATCCTTAGTGTTTAAATGAATAAGGGTAAAATTGTCATTTCACTCTCACTTAAGTGGCACATGACTAATAGAACAAAATATTCTGTTAGTATTTTTAACCAACAATAACAATGCATAAAAGGTTCGTGGACCGAACATAAGGGTACTAAAATGGTCATTTCCAAACATGTGGGACCTTAAGGTCTGTGGACCGAACAAAAGGGTACCAATAGGTATTTACCCCCCAAAATAAAATATCATATTAAACCAAATAATGCTCTCATTTTGATTTTACTATTTATTTTAATTAAAATCTAAATTATAATGATGAATTTGTTATTTTTATATAAATTATAACAGAAAAATATATTCACCACATTTTTTTTGTAATTATAAAAAAGTTTATAAATGTACAATTGTATTTTTCTTTTGTAATAAAAAACGAGATAAAACAAATCTCCAAGGAGGGACATGTGCATATTCTTTTTATTAAGAAAATTAGGACCATTACACATATTTTGTCTCTTGCACCTTTTCATCTCTTCTTCAAAAGTCCAAACTCACAAATCAGAGTCCAAAGTTTCCGACTAATCAGTCGAGACAGCGAGTCAGGTGATTTTCAAATTTTGGGGTCTAGGCTGGACGACGAATCGAACAATTTTGCAGATTTTAGGGCCTGAAGGGGGTCTTTTACAATCTTCGGCTCAACCTCTTATATGAGAGGTCTTAAATTTGATCTTATTGTTAGAGTCTCTATTGTCCACTATTATCAAATATATGTTTATATTTGGTTGATAAATAAAATTTGAGGACAACTTTCTCAAGGAAAGATTAAAATTTTGAGGCAATAGTGGAAAACTTAAAAAAACTCTCAACTTCATCTTCTCTTTTTCTCACAATTGCCGCCACCCTTAGTTTCTCCTTTACTGGCGATGGCGCCATTTGTGGAGGCCTCCCCTCCCTTCCTCCCTCTTCTCCTTTTCCCTTCTTTTGTTGCTAGCCCGTCGAGTCGTGGGTTACTGTTGATCCTTGGCCGTCGTCTCTGATCTCGCTTTCCGGTCCCATACTTGCCTAACATGACCTATGTTCTGCTCTACTTTCAGTATATATTTTATGGAGTTTGAGACCGTCATAATCGGGGGAGGTGCTATTGACCGACTTTGCCAGATCTATGGTGCTCGTCTGGTCGATAAGGACGGGTTCTTCCTGGTTCTACCAGAGGCTGTGGAGCTGGATTTCGTGCTCGACGGAGCTCGACTGCGGCATTGGCCTTTCGGATTTGGACCGTCTATGACAAATACGGGGCCTCTTCGTCAATTGGTATTTCCTGGAGATTATAAGGCTCGGGGGAGGTATGTTCTCCGGTCTTCTTGGTGTTGACCACCGATGACACCTCCCTCGTTCCGTGCTCTGCTCTACTCGGTCAAATTAGTTTTGATGATTATAGACGAGTTGTGCCAATGTGTTCTGCTACAAGTTTGGTTGAGGATCAGTGTGTTGCTCCAACCGAGCCCTAGTAGTGGTGCGTCTCAGTTTAGGTCTCGTCGGCGCTGGGTGGTCACTATCAAGGTGGAACTTTTGCGGAGTTGCGCAATGGAGTGGCTGAACTCTGGCACCGAGTTGGTTATGATCTCTGCTTTTTGGTGTTGGCCATCGGGGTAGCTGCTCTCTCGTGTCACTGAC